>JAMFLO010000509.1:0-21748 GCA_027475765.1 Paralagenidium karlingii
ATGTTGGACTTAGTGTGAACCACACTGTATGGCGAATAGCGTGGTGCACGCTAAGGAGCTTGGTGTGACACAAGTCACGTGGCATGTAACCTTGTTACAGAACCCAACTGAACTGATCTTCTCTCAGTTTAAAGCACGTGTGAAGCGGTTCTTGGTTGAGCAGCGACGACCCATTCTCAGTCCACCCGCTCACGTCTCAATGACGGAGTACCGCCAATCGTTTCTTGAGACTTGTTTTGCGCGAAGTGGCACACGGAGAGGCGTGTCGTAATGCAATCCGCCACACAACCAATCTCTTTTTTCCATCATTGGATCGTGAGGACATGGCAGTAGGTCAGTGAATGTGCGATGGCTCCTTCAGGTTTTTCCTATTATAGCTTTTTTCCTTGCTGATCAAGCAGAATTGAATAATCTTCTTGATAAATAAGTTTTCAATGTCATAGTGTTTGAGAGGACGGCAACTTGGTTTTGGTGTTTCCCAAATTGGATTTACGCAAGACCAATTTGGAATTGGACTTTTCCAAATTGGTTTTGATTTGGTCCAACTCGGCCTTGATAAGATGTATATTGCTCGATATGATCTAGCGCTCATTTTCGCTCACACATGAATATGCATTTAGAGAGCCAAATTGGTTATCTAAGGTACTAGGTTCACAAGACATTCAACAGACATTCCAGTCTTGAAGACACATTCATGGAACATTTCACGTCGGATTTGTTGCGCACACACGAGATTGACAATTCCTGTGACGTGTGATGCGTTGTGAGTGGATGGGCCACACACATGTGATGTAAAATTCAATGTGCGGTGTGATGTGAGCGGCTTTGCCGCGCCATGGGATGCCAGGTGTGATGTGTGGTGGTGTGTGCTGTGAGCCGCTGCGCCTCGCGATTATTTGCAGGGTTTATTGTGAGCATGGGATGTGTGGATCCCAACGCGTCCAAGGGTGATTCCAAGGACTAAGAGTCTGAAGAAAAGAAGCCCGATGACCTTCCCAAGGTCCGCTCGTTCAAAAAGCATGCTCGTCGCCAGAAGAAGCGACAGATGGCCCAGATACCTCTGTCAACGCGCATGGAAATCCGCACGCCATCATGCGATGGAAGGAGACAATCTGTCGGAGTTCTTCCTCAGCGGCGACGACGCGTTCTAGGCGCTGGACGATGCCGCTGTGTCGGCGATTCAAGACACGTGAAAATCAATCTTCCTATTCAATGCCATGCCAAGATTTGCGCTTCTCATTCAATCGCACGGAATGCGCGATCTATGGCAAAGATGTCCATCACACCAACTTCGACTTAGTGTATCACCCACGAACCGCAGTTAGGGTGGACCACACTATTATGTTGACCACATCAAATTCGAGTTAGTGTGTCACACACAAATCTCCACTAACTATTTGGGGAACCAAGCCCTATTGACTCAAGCGCCTCACCTCCCTCGTTTCAAGTTGAAGCTGCGGTCCAAAACCGAACTTAGCTGAACTTCAACGGACTTAGTAGGATTTAAACGCGGGTTAGGACTCTAGGGTTAGAACCCTAGCGGTTAAGTTAGATAGGGTCGACAAGGGTGAGCGCTTCGGCTGCATGGCAGTCTGGGGTCGCTCACTTTTCATTTTGCCGACCACTGAAGAAGCGACAAGCGAAAGGAACCCCTGCGACTCAGTCCAGACCCTTTGGTAACAGCAGATACACCGGTTTTCAGCTTCAACTCTTCCTCCTTCGTTTAAATCCAACTTAGCTCAATATCAACTTTAGTAGGTTATACATTCTCAGGTTATCAGACGGTTTGATGTACATTTGAGGTGTGCATGTTAGGATGAGGTTTTTAACCCAAGGGTCGTCTTGAAGGGACACTTGAGGTTTGGTAGGAGCGGCGCCTATGAAAAGACCCGTATTGTAAGTGAATTGACTTTCCTTGATGCTAATAGCGTTGGGTTTGTCGTATTTAACCACCCAACAGTCAGTATGATTTGAGGGCTTGTTGTGCCGTGAAGAGTTATGGACCCGGTAGCCGCCAATACTTTGGCCAAGTATATGGTGATTGCTGGAGATTCGCAAGTTGAGTTTTGTTCCAAGGTGTGACGTTTTAAGGTGGTGAAGAAGAGTATGAGAGACGGAGATTGCGAAGAGTGATGTGCGAGTGAAACGAGCATTGCGACCTCAATGATTCTCGGCATTCAAAGAACTGTGTGGTTCTTGTCAGGATAATGATATCGCGTTGACAGGTATGTTTTTTTTTCACAACTTTACGTCAGATGAATACGACCCAACGATTCTCAATCATGGCCAAGATGACGGATGATGCGCTTTGGCGAACTCAAGGAACTCCAAGTTGTGATGGATCGATTGTACTTGCGACGTCTCAATCGATTTTATGCCTTGGCCAAGATTCACAAACCGACTCCTGGTCTTCGTCCCATTGTGTCCAACGCCAACAGTATCTTACAAGGACTTTCAACTTGGCTTGACTTCCGTCTCTAACCGTACCTCCGAGCCACACGGAGCTACTTGAAGGACTCCACCACGTTGATTGACAAGCTCAAGCAACAGCCGCCAACGTCGACTCGAGTGTTTGTGACTTTTGATGTGGAAGCACTCTACACTACCATCGACATCAAGCGTGTCTTGCTTCGTCTTCAACGGATTCTCCAACATGATCACCTTGCTACGATCATTTTGGAAGGACTACGTCGTGTGCTTTTCCTGAATCACTTTGAGTTCGGGGACACACTGTGGAAACAAGTGAATGGTTGCGCCATGGGCACCTCGGTCGCGCCAACCTTTGCTTCGTTGTACCTTGCCCACATTATGAAGAACATGACTTGCTGCCGCGCTTCGGCGAACAGTTGTCGTTGTTCTTACGCTACATCGATGACGGATTTTTCCTTTGGGAACATGATCCAAACCATCCATTCCGACTCACGCTAGCACGCTTCATTTCACGTGGAAACAGGATCGTTCCCGAGTTGAATTCTTGGACTTGGGGATTGAACGCGACGCCAACTCGTACATCTTCAAGACTCATCAGAAACAACTCAACTTGTACTTGTACCTTCCGGCCAACAGTGCTCATCCGCCTGGCGTCCTGAAGGGAATATGACTCCGCGTCCGAGTCATCACCTCCACAAAACACTTCGGGTTTCGCGGGCCCAAAAAGATCGGGTCTCCGTGAGAGCGCGTCAGCGATCACGTTCAACTTCCCGGGTTTGTACTCAACCGTGATGTTGAATTTCGCAAAGAACGAGAGCCATCTCGCCATTCTTTGCGAGAGGTGCGGCGACTTGATCGCTGTCCTCAGCGAGGCATGGTCTGTATAGACCGTGAACGGTTTACTGCCAAGCAAGCAAATCCGGAATCTCGCCAAGGCATACTTCATCGACAGAAGTCCCTTGTCATGCACAGGATAGTTGCGCTCAGCTGGTTTCAGCTGGCGTGATTGATACGACACGACGCGGTCACGGCCGTCGTCGTCCTATTACATCAAGGCACATCCGATAGCAAAGTCGGATGCATCACAGACGACATGAAATGGTCGTGAGTGATCCGCAATCATCAAGATTGGGGCTTCAGCTGACCAAGACCAGTCGGGTTCCTTTTTCAGCAAAGCTGATGAATCGTTTCCCATAGTTCCTCACGTAATTATGTAAGTATGTCGACAGTCCAAGGAACTGACGGAGCTGCTTCTGGTTGTTGGACACCGGCCAATCAACAACAGCTTTGATCTTCTCGGGATCGCAACGCACGCCGTTGCGACACACGAAATCACCAAGAACTGGGCTCCGACTATACATTTCTGTATATTCGCATAGCGCATTAGCTCTATAACTCGTCGAAGGTGCCCTCGATGCACCTCGACGCCGGACTTGCCTCCTTGAGCGCGACTGTGAAAAAACACATCGTCGAAATAGCTCGGAGCGAAGTCTCGAACTGTCGCAATAGATGAGTGACGCATCTATTGAAAGTAGCAGGGGCGTTCTTCAACCCTGCGGCATCACTAGCCACTGCCAGAGCATGCCGCTCGGGGTACTGACCGCCATGAGAGGTATATCACTCTCACGCATGAGGATTTGGGAAAAACCATCCTTCAGGTCGATCGTACTGAAGATGGTGCTGCCTTGCATAGCATCAATCAGGACGTCTTTCCTCGGTATCGGCGTCTGCGCCGGTATCGTTGCGTCGTTCAACTTGTTGAATGTGGCTTTCTTCACACAGATGGTGGGACTCGAGTGGGGAGATTTCGACTCACGCACTTGTCCAGCGAGTTTTCTTTTCTCGAAGAACTCGTCAATGGCCCCCACTTGCTCGCCAGGCACGGGCCACTGTCGCGTGACACAGTACTTCGTGCCCGACATGAGGTCAATCTCATGTCGCGTCCCTTTGACGGAAACTCTGCTGGCACTTCGTCTGGAAAGACGTCCTGGAACTCCCGCAAGTCTCTGTAAAAGGGACTTGTCCTCTTCAGTGAATACCATCCTTGAGATTCGAATCGGTGGATCTTGGTATCCATCTCACCGTCTTGTGGAAGTGCACTGTGACCTGTTCAACAGTGACACTGCTGAGATGGTTGCAGGGTCGCGTGTCGTCCTTGACGACTGCTGGTTTGCGATCGGTATTGACGATCACGCAAACCTGCTCAATCCGACCTTGACGCAGATCTCTCATGAACTGTCGGCGGTTCATGCGCGGCAATGAAGTCAGCTCTTCAGCTGACCGAGGAGGGTTTTCAACCGTGACCAAACGGTTGGCGAATTGGGTGGTCCGCCCAACTCGTTCCACTACATTGCCCCAAATGGTGTCAATGCCCTTGTCGTGATCAGTGACAAGGTCACTTGCCCTTTTCGAGGTGCAGTGCTTCGCTATTGATTACAGCGCGCCCTCATTTCTTCTTCTTCTTGGCGGCTTGTCATCTCACGCCAGGCGAAGGCGTGGGCGAAGAAGCAACGGTTGAATCCCCGACACCCGTTGTTCTCTAGTTTCTCAGCTGTTACAGCTGGAAAGCCTGGCTGTTCATCGTCAGCTCTAGATT
Organism: Paralagenidium karlingii; assembly: GCA_027475765.1. Taxonomy (NCBI): domain Eukaryota; phylum Oomycota; class Peronosporomycetes; genus Paralagenidium; species Paralagenidium karlingii. The sequence continues at coordinate 5,027 of JAMFLO010000509.1, forward strand.
CGTCTTCGATAACCTCTCCCGTGTTATCGTCTTGATCTCGACCATGTTGGCCACCTCCAACATGGGAGCAACCTCGATCATGCTGGTCACGCCCAACATGCGAAGAACCTCGATCATGCTCAGTGCGTCGAGCATGAGAGACGCCATGACAACATTCAGGGTATTTCGCCTCACTGGATGTTGAGCACTTGCTGGAGTAGCAGGTGAGGCACGCGAGAGGCCATCGCACGCCTCGGGTCCACTAGCAATCGACTGTGGAGAAGACACAGCCGTCATCAAGCAAAGGGCTTGATGGCCATTGACCGACTTGAGTGTCAGGTCGTTCCAATTCACCTTGGGTCGATATCGCCGAATCCACGGCATACCCAAGATATCGTCGAGTCGTTCATCCAAGTCTAGGACGACGAAATCGCCAATCAGTTAGGACTGACTTGCGGGTCACTCGCAGAGTCAATCTGACAATGCGCTACGGAACTTTGAGTATACTGCCGTCAGCCAACTTCACACGAAGTTCGGCTACAGGATCATCGGTGTTCGGTTGCCGTTTGATCCCGATTTTCTTTAGCACTCCGGAGCGGATGAAATTTGTTCGACGCTTCGGTGTCCAGTAGCAAATGCAATAGGACTGTCGAACCCAATGGATACGAATCGAATGTGATGAGGTTGGACTTCTCGTCACTTTGATACAGCCCGACCTCAGTCGTGGGCTGCGGTGCATACGAATGTGGACTCGCCACATTCGGGGCTTATTTCTCCTCGACTACACGTGCACCTCGTGTAGGGGTGCCACCAATAGGGCGCCCCGCGCCTACCGGGATCGGAAGGTTTTGGCTTCCGCACGCCTGCGTTGGAGCGGAATCGGTTCCCTCCAACGCGGCTTCGCTCAGCATCCTGTGCTGGCGCACGCGCTTGGGCGAGTGGTTTCGAACGACACTCGCGAGTCATGTGGCCTCGCTTCCCACAGTGGAAACAGGTCACTGGCGCGTTCGTCGATGGCCTCACATCGATTTTGCCCAACTCCATGGGCTCGGGTCCATTTGGACGGGGCCGAAATAGAGCGCGTGATGGGTGCGGAATCACAACGGCACCACCATCGCGGCGTGATTGGCGAAGAGAAAAATCCTCCTCAAGGGGTCTTGCCATCGCGGCTTCGAACGTAGTTGGGTACTCTCGGAAGAGTTGAGTTCGGACTGGGCCATCTCTCAGTCCGTTCAAGAACACAGAAACTTGTGTTGCTTGATCAATTGGCTGGTGTGTTACGCCAGCCACCAAATATCGGCATTCCTGCACGAACTCGTGCAGCTAGCGCTTGCCTTGCGTGACACCCAAGAAGTGAGAGCGAAGACGAAACTCGTTCTTAGGAAGAAAGAACGCGAAGTCAAGTTCTTCGCAGAACTTGCCAAATGACGAAAAGTGATTTCCGTCGGTCATGAGCTTTCCCAAAGCCCATGTCTTCGCACGTCCAGCAAGTTTGGACAGCGCAAATGCAACTTCCGAAACTCAGCAGAAAGTTGGGTTGTCGAGCTTGCTCGGCGAGCCAGTAACGAAGGGGTTCCCCCTCGTTGCCACGCAAGAACCCAGCTTCCGTCTTCAAGGGTCGCAAACTCGGCCCTATGAACCCTTACGCTTGTGGCATGGACCTCGCAGGTGCAGCGAATTGCGTTTGCAGTCCGTCGATCCTCGCAGCAAAGTGCTGAAGCGCTTTGTGCTGATCGTTGTGTGGTCGGTTAAGGAGAGCCTTGACCCGCAAAGACACCACAGACGTCCTGCATCTGCTGCAGTCGAACCCAAAACGATTTCGCTAGTCAAAACAATGGAAATGCGACCAATTCAGAATATCGTGGAAGCTGTTGCAGAGGACCAAGACTTCGCATGAAAGTGTGCTCAAAGGAATCGATGAAGGTCGGAAGACAGCTGCAGCGCAGAAAAAAGCCGCGGAAGAAGCTGCTCTGAAGGCACTGAAAGCGGCGTTTGAGTCGGCGTTGAAGTCCTCTGGAAAAGCCTCGAAAGCGGCCGAGGAGACGGCGCGGAGAGCTATTATCGTACGCACTAGACTTAAAGCACTCGATGGGGATGATAGGAGCGTCGATAATGAAACCGATGACCAGGAAGAATGTTCATTGCTCTTTTCTTGTCTAGTCATATGTACTGTACACAAAAAACGAATGGTTACACACATAGGAGGCATCTCATGGTCTATTGGGAGGTTTGGAGTAATCATGCTGATGTAGTAGGATCTGAGGCAGACCCATCCACTCACTTTGGTCCCGAGCTGATAAGGCTCTGGGACCAAGGCTGGCGAAAAGTACTTAAGGACTTGTGAAGAAGTGGCCAGCACGAGTGGCAATCCCTGGACTATCCTCACTCTTCGATCCTCTTCCAAATACAAACAGGAGTATCAGGAAGTGCCAGCTTCCCAGCTGTAGTTTTTCTCGGCCCACCTACAAAGTTGGCTTTAGTGTCGAAGGAACATCGGATCTGTTGAAAGTCTTGACAGCACAGCTGAGGATAGACTCCGTAGACAGTCGTAGATGTTTAGGAAGGACTTGAGCAGTAGAAAGCAGTTTTGGAACTGAAGTGAATTTTGGGGCTTAGTTAGGAATCTAACATGCACAATAGTATCTAAATCTAAGCGTATCTTAAGCCATATGCACTTGAGTCTTTGTAGTCTTGCCCCACATTGTCGAGTCCTGATCACACTGATATCTCAGTTTCCGCACACTTGATTGGCTGGATTTCCTCCTGATCTGTCTTCTGATTGGCTGGTGCCTTGTGGTCCCATCTCTCCACGTCCCTTGGTGTGGAAGAATGCCAAGTCTTCTTCAGATCGGAGCCGATCTTCAACACTCCTTCCCATTCTGGAGCTCCGGATTCTCGAGACCGATCAACTTGTTCAGCAGTTGGATCCTTGGGACTGGACATTCCTTGGTCAACAGATCTGCATACATCTCGGTAGTCGAGACATAGGTCGTCTTGATAATCGAACGTTTCGCATAATCCTTGAAAAACTTAATCTTGACGTCGATGTGTTTTGACTTGATCGAACTGTCTTCACCTTGAACTTGCTTGATTGCAGCTTGGTTGTCCATATACATCATCATGGGCTCTTCAACGCCGAGTCCGACCTCTTGAATGGTTTCACGTAGACCAAATAGCTCCTGACCAGCTTGACTTGCTGCAACGAACTCGGCTTCCCTAGTCGAGAGCGCGACCATGCCTTGCTTCTTGCAGTTCCATGCGATCGTCATACCGTTGAGCCTGATTACGTTGCCGCTGACGGATTTGCGATCGGTCTTGTTGGCTGCAAAGTCGGCGTCACTGTAGGATGCTACCACAAGTTTGGTCGAGTCACCACTTGGTCGTAGTCGCAACTTCATGCTCTTGGTACCGATCAGGTACTTCACCACACGTCTTGCAAGGTTCCAATCTTGAATCGTTGGTTGATGGGTTTGCCTGGTCGCCCTGTGAACCGCGAAGGAGATGTCGGGCCGAGTCATTCTGGCTATCCAGAGTAGGCTTCCCACCAGAGACTGAAAGGTCTTCACACTTGGAGTTCCTGTCGGCGCCGTTGGCGGCAACAAGGCATCTTCTCCTTCCAAACTCGATGTTTCCCCACCGATTGCGGCTCGCACAGGTTTGGCTTGGGTAAAACCGAACTTGGAGGACATCTCCTCGATCATCTGCTCTTGGTCAATAGTTGCACTGCCATCATCGGAGAAGCCGATGTGCATTCTGAGAAACTTCTGCACTTTTCCGAGGCACTTGACCTGAAGCACCGCGAGTTTTTTCTGCACTTCTTCCACTCGATCTTGACTCGTAGCGGTGATGGGTATGTCATCGACATAGATGCCCACCAAGGTGATTCCCTTCTGGTCGGCTTGGTGGTAGAGGCACATGTCGGAATAGCATTGCTTGAATCCAATGTCTAGCAAGGTCTTGTGCAGGAGTTGATTCCACAGTCGTCCTGCTTGCTTGAGTCCATAGAGGCTCTTCTTGAGCGATCGCACCAGCTCACTTGGGGTCTTGGCTTGGTTTCTCTCCAGGTCTTTTTCACGCACTCTGAAGCCCTTGGGAATCAGCAAGTAGATCTTCAGGTCTTGTTCCTTTTCCGCCTTGACATACGCGTTCGGTATGTCGCAATGCACCGCTGGGACTCCCCAGAGCAGACTCATCGCGATCACAAACTTGCTTGTGACGTTGTCCATGACAGCTGAGAACGTCGCCATGTAGTCCACGCCGAAGACTTGTTCGTTTCCACACGCCACGAGTCGGCCCTTGTAGCGCTCGATGGTGCCATCTGCGTTCGTCTTCGTCTTGAACACCCACTTGGTGTGCAGTGGCGTCGCTCCTTCCGGTCTTCGCACAACTTCCCAGGTGTCATTGTCTTCGAGCGACTTGATCTCTTGCTCCATGGCTTCCTGCCAATTCTGTCGCTGATCACTCCTCATGGCTTCGCCATAGTTCTTCGGATCCTCGATGTAGACCGCGTTCACAGTCGGTGCCGGTGGTAGATCGGTGCTTGAAGGTGTCGTGTCTACTGGCTCTTCGAGGTCTTCCTTGAGTCTTGCCAGGAGCGCCTTGTTCTGCTCGGACGAAAGCGTTCCGAAGTTCTGGATATGCTGGGTCGTGATCACTTTGCGCTCCTTGACCAGCAGAACCTTGTATCCCTTGGTCTCGTCGTTCTTGCCAAGGATCAATGCTTCGACTGCTCGTTTCCCGAGCGCACCGTTCTTGGCTTCGCGGTAGACTGTGCACGGCGAGCCAGAGATCACAATCTCGCCAAGGTCTGGCTTCTTTCCCGTGAGCATCTCGATCGGCGAGGCTCTCTTGGGGTTTGCCCTCGTTGGCACCCGGTTGAGGATGTACACGGCATATTCCACCGCATATCCCCAGAAAGTCAGCGGCAGTCCGCAGGCAAACAGCATGCTTCTAGCGATGTTGAACACTGCTCGATGCATCCGTTCTGCTTTTCCATTTGACCCTTGGTTTCTTGGCTCGCTGATCTGTCGTCGAACGCCGGTTGACTTGCAAAAGTCTTCAATGTTCTTGTACTCTGCTCCACCATCGGTGCGGAGGACGTGAATGCGGCAATTGAACCGCTTCTCGAAGTACACCAGGAAGTGATCAAACTTCTTTGCCGCTTGGTCCTTCGTTTTAGCGAGGAAGACCCTGGTGTAGTTGGTCCTGTGGTCAATAAAGTTCACCATGTAGCGGTTCCCATGTCGATCTCTTGGTGTCATCGGTCCCTTGAGGTCGCTACAAATCACACCACCGATGCGATCAATCGGTGCGTTGTCGCCACTGTCGCGCGTTGGTTGGCGATTCTTGGTTTGTTTTCCTTCGGCGCAAGTCACGCAGTAGGGTCGCTCGCGATCAGTGAGCTCGATCCCTGATGCTGGGTCTTTGGCGATTCTTTCGATGGTGTCAAACGCGAGATGGCCGAGTCTTTGGTGGAAGTGCATGAGACTTCCTTTCTGCATCTCATAGGTGGTTCCATTTACCGCGCTCTCCAGCACCGCATTCAGCTGGCGCTCCACCGTTCCATGTTGCTTCAATCACAAGCACATTGTTGATCAACTTGACCTCAAACACCGTTTGTTTACTGTCGCGGTGGATGATTCTTCTCTTGTCGCCTTGGTAGTTCAACGAGCACCCCTTCTTCTCGAGTTCACCATACGAGATGAGGTTCCTGGCGAGCTTTGGTGCATAACGCACGCCGCTGAGCTTCACGCCGTGCTCTCTACCTTCGACAGTCGTCGCAAGAGTCACAGTTCCCCGGTGGGTGACTTGGAGCGTGGCGTTGTCTGGCATGGTGCACATCGTCGAGCACTCTTCCACATCTTCCAGCATTTGGAGCTTGGACACGAGATGGCAGCTTGATCCTGAGTCCAGGATCCACACGTTGTCTTGAGCGATGTGCCCTGTAGTCGCAGCCAAGCTGAAGATGTCTTTTGGCTGTTGTTGCTGAGTCGTGCTGGTTTGTTTCTTGAGCTTCAAGCAATCTTTCTTGAGGTGTCCCAGTTTGTGGCAATGATGACAGCGGACATTTTTGCCGAGCACGCTGTTGGTGAGGGGTCTTCCGGTCGGTCTTGACGTCGACGCCTCCATTCGTTGGGCGAACTGCACCAACTCTTCCGCTTGCCTGAGGTGGTCCGGACGTCGCGCGTCATATCTTGCCATCAGTACTGGCTTCAGATCTGGAGACGCAAACTGCACCACGCTTTCTAGGACCATTTCGTCGCTGGTGTTTGCTGTCTGAGCCACCGCCACCAGATACAGGTGGTGCTCTTGCCACGTGCGCTTCGGATCCTTGCGCGCCGTGAACAACTTCATTGCTTGAGCGGACGAAAGGCTGGTCTTGAAGGCATCGTTCCTCCGATCGAGGATGAACCAGAGCGCGGGGGTATCGTTCCACCAACGAGACACTTGACGGTTGAAATTGCGCTCAGCTACGCCTTGGAGGTGATGGCTGAGGCTTCGACTTTCACGTCTTCACTCCACTGGTATCCACACTCGGCCTCAGCATAGGTGACAGCCCTGACAAAACGCTGTCCCCATGCATAAAAGTCGGAACCGAGGCCTTCGTAGACTTCCTTGCCATCGAACGGTCTGATGTTGAGCTTGTAGTCCCTACTCGATGGGACTGACTTGGGCATCGGCCGCCACATGGGTTCTTGTGGCGCCATGTTCACATGCCGAAAGCTCGGTTGGCCACCATCCGCATGGTGTGATGGCATGACGAAGTCGTCTGGCCCTCCGAGTGACTCGATCCTCATGCGCTGAGACGCTAGAGGACGATACGGGCTGCCTTGGTCGTGTCGTGGAGCTTGGGCCGCTTGAAGGGACGCAAGTTGCTTCTCAACCCTGTCGAGGAGTTCCACCATCCTGTCGATGCTCGACTTGGGTTGTGGCGTTGGCGCCACTGGTTCACGCTGAGCCCCTGCGAACACCATCCTTGATGGTGAGTCTGGGGTCTTCGTTTCTTCTTCTGCTTCGTCGAACGTCATACTGGTAGAGTCTTCGACGTCGCTTGGGCTCATAACCTGTTGAAAGTCTTGACAGCACAGCTGAGGATAGACTCCGTAGACAGTCGTAGATGTTTAGGAAGGACTTGAGCAGTAGAAAGTAGTTTTGGAACTGAAGTGAATTTTGGGGCTTAGTTAGGAATCTAACATGCACAATAGTATCTAAATCTAAGCGTATCTTAAGCCATATGCACTTGAGTCTTTGTAGTCTTGCCCCACATTGTCGAGTCCTGATCACACTGATATCTCAGTTTCCGCACACTTGATTGGCTGGATTTCCTCCTGATCTGTCTTCTGATTGGCTGGTGCCTTGTGGTCCCATCTCTCCACGTCCCTTGGTGTGGAAGAATGCCAAGTCTTCTTCAGATCGGAGCCGATCTTCAACAGGATCATCATCAACCGAAGGAATGACTGAGAGTATCATCTCCAAGGCTATCGTGGAGAGCTTTTCAGTTGAAAAGACCCCACGGCTCAGGCAAATTGTGAACAAAATCGATATATGGCGTGTTGAGTTGGGTCGAGACCCACCTGCAAAGGTTCCACCCATGGGAATCAGATTGAAGCCGTGCCTATACAAGAAAGAAGTGAAATTGTGCAGCAAGATCATCAACGGCTCTGGTGTTACCCATGACCCATCAAGAATCCAGTCACTGCGTGATGTACCTTACCCGACGTCAGCAGGAGAGCTTTAGGAGTTCCTTTGTTCGGTGAACTGGATGCGTGACAGCATCATCGACTATCCACGAGTTGCAAACCACTTCAAGCTGCTTTGGCGATTGCGCTGGCGAATAGCAGCAGCAAGAACAAGATAGTCGCATCGGCGATACCGATCTCACTTTCCAGCAATGAGTGCAAGGTTCTTGATGGAGTCAAGCAGTCACTTGTAAGCACAGTCAACTTGGGCATTCCCCAAACAAGACTCAGAGTTGTGACTCTTCACTGATGCATCGGACCTCGGTTGGGCTGCCATTGTGACCCAAGTTGCTGCATGGACTGTTGGTGTTCCTGTCCAAGAACAAAAGCATGACCTTTTGGTGTGCATGAGTGGCACATTCACAGGATCACAACAATACTAGAGTGTCATTGAGAAAGAAAACACACCATAGTCACAGCGTGTGACAAGTACATTTTCCTGTTGCTGCGACCACGTGGTTTTCGGATGCACTCGGATCATCGAAACCTCATCCACGTGTTCGAGCCTGGTGTTGGTGTCAAGAAGCATGTGGGAGGCAAGTTGCTTCGCTGGTCTCTCAAGTTAATGGAGTTCCGCTACTCCATAGAACATGTCGACGGCCACCACAACGTTTGGGCCGACATGATTTTGCGATGGGCTGGCCGCCATGAGGTACCGCCAAGAGTTTGCGTTTCAGCCGACGACGCCAGTGCGCATCGACGAGACAATCTAAGAATACACCAGCAGCTATTCGGCATTTCCAAGATGAAAGTTCTACATGGCCAACGATGGCTGAATTCAGATCTGCCCAAGAGAATCACCATGGATCCCGGCCAAAAGCAGCCCACCCACACCGCTTGGACTGTACTGAGTTGGTGATCGCATATGGATACCGACAGAAGCAGAAGCGTTAATTCAACGTCTGCTAATCATCGCCTAGTGACGAATGGCGATGACTCCTTTGAAGTAACAGAGGAAGTTTGAGAGAAGGTGGCTGCTGAAGGAATCGTGTTATCGGTCGCAAAGTTGCACGACCATCGGTGGAATCAACACAAAAAAATTTCTAAGGTCCCGGTTGAGTGGAATGGCCTCGAGCCTTTCGCGAACTCATGGGAATCTATCCCCTCTCTGTATAGAGACATTTCCAAGATGGTGGCAGAGTATGACAAGTCAACGACTGACCAAAGATTGGTTAGCAGTCTTGACAACAAGTGGTAGATGGAATTCCAAGATGGAATTCCGCCACTTAGATGTACCCAGGACAATAGAGTGTGTTCATCTTGGAGGGGTAGTGTAGTAGGATCTGAGGCAGACTCATCATGTACATCTGGGGTCATCCTCACGAGATAATTGGGCAAGACTTGTAAATGTATTGCGGACTGTGACATCTGGAGGTACAGGACGCCACTGGATTTGTTACCTGACAACTCAAGATCTCACAAGTTCAACCTCGAACACCACATCCGATGATATGCTGCGTAGCAGTGGAATGACGCAACCTGGATGCCGTCAATACGATCTCCAATGCAGAGTATGCCAACATGGACCAAGGAAACATCACTGCCAAATGTACCAAAAGCATTGGAGAGTCCAAGGACTTCTAGCAACGAGTATGCTAAAACCAACAGCAATGGAAGTCTGAGTAAGCGATTTCTTCTCGGGAGGAATCGATGCCAGCATCATATCCGCCATTTGATCTTCCAGGCAAAATCACCCCAAATCATTTGGATTCATGTCAAACATCTGTTCTGCTGCGACACCGAACAGGACAAATGCCAGTCAGCTACGAAACCGAGGACAACAGATCTTGCCAGCCTGCCTGAACGACAATGATTAACTGGACATACCATGGGTACCAGTCTGCGTGAAAGGCAATGCTTCACTGAACATACCTTGGCTCTCTGTCATGCGGAGTGCAGTTAGAACTTTTTCTTCAAACCCAGTGTCGAGACTCCACATAGGTGAACTTCGCATTGGACTATGGGGCACACCAGGCGTTACCGCACTGGTTTCAAGACAATCGGCTATGTTTGTTCTCTTTCAAGCCAGCAAAGAACTCAAATGTATTCATCAGTTAACACTGAAACCAAGAAACGAGGCAGCACTATCGAGCTCCGCATCCGGTCAAAATCCTGGTTCCTACGTGATTCCTCACGGAAGAGCCGTGGCGTTTCCTTGGTCCTCGTTGCCACAATTCCCGTGGTTGACCATCACCAACGACGAATCGAAGCACTGCGCGTTCTCGAAGACACACAGATTGGCATACGTGGTGCCATCGGAACCACACACGGGAACGTATTCTTTGGTGCAGGCCTTTTCACAAATGGTCGGCTTGCACTCACCGTCATGGGCTTTCTGCAGTGCCTGGTTGGTGCATTGCGCATTGCGGAACACGCAGTCGTTGGGGTACGTTTTGCCATCGGAACCACAAACGGGGAGGTAGATGAATGTGCAAGGTTTCTCGCAAGAATCAGATGAGCACATGCCATTGTGGGCTTTCTTCAGAGACTTGTCGGTGCATTGGGCATTACGTAACATGCACTGGTTTGGGTACGTTTGTCCATCGGAGCCACACACTGGGATATACTCCAGCGTGCAGGCCGTTTCACAGTTGCACTCACCGCTGCGCACTTTGGTCAGTGATGGATCCAGGCACTGCGCATAGAGGAACGTACATTCGTTGCCATACGTCTTGCCATCGGAACCACACACTGGAGCGTAGTTCTTTGGGCAAACGCCGTTGCATTGGCTGGCACGAACCTGAACGGAGTTGGAGAGGATGGCAGTGGCAACAACAAGAAGAATATTCATGGAGTCACACGTTTGCTGGTGGACAAAGAGTATCAGGGTGTTTCTGGTGTCAAACCAAACGAGAACGAGCTTTCAAGTCGACTTGTGCTTGAGTTATCGAGTTGAGAAATGAGGCGAGCCTGGAAGCATCTTTCTCGAACAAGCCCTTCACCATCGTGGTGGGAAAGCTCTCGTCGAACGAAGGCACAGAGATCATGCTTTTGGTCGTTGGTGTGTCGATGCTCAACCGGTACCTTCGCATCCACTCAATACCACTGTGCCTGTGCCTCATGCTTCAACTACCTGGTCCGAATGGATCTGACGATTTCAATGCGATCCATTGGCATGGAGCGCAGCTAGCTTCAACTGGGAGGTCTTGTCCCAGCTCCACCATAACTGCGCAACTGTAGGAGAGAAAGCAACCCTCGTTGATGCTCAAAGAAGGACGACTGCGCTTGCGTCGATCAATGTCAGGTCTATCTCGTACTTTCCAGAGAACGCGTCTGCAAAATGCATGGGTTCGGGGCTAGATTGCGAATGGACGCATGTAGCGATCCGTATCTCCAGAGTAGATGGTCGGTCACATCGAGTGTATGCACGGTTGACGCGAATCTTATCGTCTTGGCGCTTGTCCATTCACACTTCTACACCATCCCATGTGACATGGCACAGTGGAACAATCCGTTGTTCATAGCGTTGTCCTGGCCAGCAATCAGCCGACCTTGAGGATCCCGTCAAAACAACAGGAGTGTGAACTGCACACATCGGCCGCGTAAGATCTTGGATACATACGGCAGCGTGCAGCTTGATATCGTGTTGCACACCTTTCCCTCAAGTGAAGAAAAGCCTCTTTTGGCCTTTATGGTAAGGCAACTCTTGTTGGCATGTCCAGTCATCATTCGACCCGTTGTATCACCTCGGAAGCTCTGGTGCGTCACCATTAACGATTTGAAGCTCTGTTGCTCTGTGGCACTAGACGAACCTCAAGATTCGTCAACAGGAGCTGTCGTGGCACCACGAGACACTGGGTGATCGAAGGATTCCTCCGATGGTTCGTGTAGACGGTTATTGAAGACCTCTCGCACTGCTCTCGTGGTGGATGCAGCTCTCGGGTGAAACCAAAGCTCAAATCACTCAACCGATTACCACTATCAACGCGACGCGATGAAGATTCTTCTCCTTGTTGCTACTGCTAACCTCTGCGTCCCCAACTGCGCTTTGATCGAAGCCGTCAACAGTGACAAGCCATGCACCCGCGAGTACATGCCATTGTGCGGTTTGGATGGCATGACGTAAGACGTACGGCAACAAGTGCGAGTTCAAGAACGCTCAGAGCGTGGATCCGATTCAGATCATGGCCAGAGCTACTGAATGTGGCAAGACGAAACAAGTGAACAACACTACGGATCCCAATGTAGCTTGAGTCGTGAGGTGTTGCTTCGGGTTTGCTTCGGGTTATATGGTTTTGAATAGAGTTTCTTTAATTGATCGATATTGATTTCATTTCGTTTGAGATGCGGGAGTTGACTCTTCAATACTGTTCAACGAGAACGAATGGAAACCATGGCCACAATGGCACGAGTTTTTGTCCCAATCACTCTTTTGACAAACGGACAAGCATGTATGAACCAGTTAACACTGCTTTCAAGACAAGACACAAGTTTGACCACAATACTCCACCAAAACCCTGGGTACCCATCCAAAGAGCCTTACGGAAGAGAAGTGTTGTTGCCTGGTTCGCATGCGGCGTAGTTGATCAGAATCAACGATGAATCCAAGCATTGAGCGTTCCTGAAACAGCACATATTGCCATAAGTCTTCCCATCGGAACCACACACAGGAGTGTACTCCTTGCTGCACGCCTTTTCACAGTGATCGGACTTGCAGACACCGTCATACACTTTTTGGAGGGACTTGTCGGTGCATTGAACGTTGAGGAGCATGCATTCGTTGGGGTACGTTTCGCCGTCAGAGCCGCACACGGGAAGGTAGAGGAAGCTACAAGGCTTCTTGCACAACTTCGAGTCGCATTCGCCGACATGCGCTTGCGTGAGTGACCAATCAAGGCATTGAGCGTTCCGGAACAAACACTTGTTGGCGTACGTTTTGCCGTCCGAGCCGCACAACGGGACGTACTCCTTGGTACAGGGCTTCTCACAGGAAGGATTGTTGCATTCGCCGTTGCGCACTTTCGTCAGTGAGGGATCCAGGCATTGTGCATACAAAAACGTGCATTCGTTGCCGTACGTTTTGCCATCGGAACCGCACACTGGAGCGTAATTCTTTGGGCACCCGCCGCTGCACTCACTGGCTTGGGTTGGCGTGGATCCAGCGAGAAGCGCATTCACAAGGACAAGAAAGAGCTTCATGGTAATACGCGTTTGCTGGTCGACTTGCGTTTCGAGGGTCGAATTGAAAAGTGGAAAGGAATTGGCGGCATCTCCATTACCAAAAATGCCCTGGCAGGAAAGCTCGCAGCTTGAGAATAAAGAGAAGAGGCGTCCGGTTGAAGGTAGCTTCAAGTGTTCTGCGGGATACCACAGTTTCTAGACTTCATGCTTCAACTTGCTCACTGGAAGCATGAATGGTACCCCGTGACTCGTCAAACGCGCTGGATGTGTGGATAAGAAACCTCTTCTTCCCCACTCACCCAGAGCGGGCGGAGGGAACCTTTTGTTCGCGTCTACCACGTGATGTACTTCAACGCTGCGGCTCGTTCCTGCTGCACGTCACACGGGTTGCAAGACTAGTGGGAAATTGTGCGAGTTGATGCCCACGAACGGATTGCATACACTGAAGACACCTGTGCCATTTGATGTTGTGTGCTATGGGGTTGGATGGCACTGCTTTGGGTGTCATTGGGATCCAAGTGCAGGCACTTTCCCACAAAAGCTGCTCGATCTCGTCTTGGACGGAAGTCTTCGAACGGCGATTAGATACAAAAAGCATCTCACTAGAGCAGTGTCCTACGTTCGGCCATGTTCGTGCCAGCAGGCTTTGATTACCGAGACCCTCTCCATGTGAGTTGAACCGAGGATGTGGAGCATGAAATGCGTGGCGAGCACGTACAAAACTGTTCTTTCGTCTGTGCTCACTACACCACGCTCTGATGACGCCACCCTCTGGTGAACATGAACTAGCATGCTTCATCCATCCAAGTGCACAGACACGAGACTTCAACTGTTACCGCAACTCTGATCGCTGTAACATGGTGCTGTTGTCTTGAATGATATCGGTACGAATCGCAACACGCGATGTTGCCAGAGTTTTCCACACGAAGTCGTTGCTTGCTAGAAGGAAGTATTGATCGTTAAGACCTAACCAGTGCTCATCGGTCGTTTCGGCGGAATCAGGCAGCACGAGGAGATGCGTGATCAGCTGAGTCCTCCTGAAGCTCGTCGACGTTGAACGAGTTGCAAGTTGATTGTCTTTGGTCCCATCTATCCCAGCATGCTCACAATCCAGTAAAAGGCCACATAATGCCACTTCTACCGAGGTAGAGGCTCCAGCGTTTGGTGGCGACATTTGGGATTGAGAGAATCCAACAGTTTGCCAATGGAAGCTGCGGGAATGGCTGGACGAGTCATAACGTCCTCTCGAAAGTTTCTATCGTGTATCGTGTTGTTGGCAAGCAATTTCAGCATCGAGGTGCATCAACTACCGTGAGATGCACGTAACTGGAAGAAGCATCGCAAGCACGAAACCATGTCCGGATACAAAACCACGTACACTGATCGGGCCACCAAGCTTCGTGATTCACTTGTGTGATCTGCAACAACCAGACTAGGATAGAGATAAAGCTCGACAATAAAAACCTCGGTAATGAACACCACATCAAGTTGACCTTCGACTGGTTTCCTTGTCAGACCTGGTGCCAGCCGTTACTCACTTAAATGTTGACAAACGGTGAAATGCGTTGATCATCGTGAGAGAAACCCGCCTGCGAGATGGATTGCTTGATTCACTGTGGAAATTGCTCACTGGTGGTCCAGCCACTCTCAGGACTACCAGCAGACGTCGTGTTCCCCTCGCCATCATGCAAATACGCCGTGTTTGTCATTGCATCTGTATCCACCCTTGCAAGATCGCGCGTGTGGTGCCACATGGCAGCCACCTTATGCTTACTGGACCGCTTCGATAACACTTTCACCTGTTGCGCCGACTTCCGAGACACCACCGCCGACGAACTCACTCGCTTGGTCCCTCTCGTCGCAGTGCTGTTGTTGCTCGAGTCTGAATCCTCCCATTCCGCACGATTCTCGATCACAAACCATACCAGACGAGCATTCAACACACTCACCACCGTCACCGTGTTCTCGATGAGAAGACCCGACACGCACCCAAAGTACACATTCGGCAGGGCACGCGTCGTGAAACTGATCGACACATGACACAACGACAGAAACGCAGTGTGGAAGGTGCATAGCACCAGCTGCTTGCTCTCATTGGAGCTCGCAAACTGACCCGAGATCTTGTTCATACGAAGACACAAAAAGCGCCCCCTCAACAACACCAGAACTTTCAACACATAGTCCATCGTGTGAAGATCGGAGACTGTGCGGCGCAGTCTTCATACCGTAGACCGTCCGTTGTGAACGTCTCTTGCATGTGTGGGAGATCCACACACACGTATACAACATGAAACACCCCAAACACTTGAGCCACCTCAGTATCGCTGATCACTTGGTGCTTTAGTTTCTTCCCGTTGAAGATCTTGTCAATGCAATATGTCTTGGCGAACACAGGACCAAACAGCAACACAAACGCGAAGTCCTCTAGCCATGGCCGCAGCACGCAAGTGAAGTCGCTCGAGATGGGGTGCAGAGGGAACACGCCACCAAAGCACAGAATGGCACCTATACACATCACAAGTGAAAAGCGTACCGACATGGGACGCACATGTGTATCGCACCAGCAGCGCCATGATCACCAGCGTGTATATAATGCCGAGTCCAGCCACAAAGACCACAGCCAAACGGAACCCGTTCAACTGGAAGTCGACGATGGTGGTGGTGGAGTAGATAACACAAGCGACAGGAGCTTCCTCGGAGACCGTTTTGACTCCAGACGTGGACGCGTCTTGGAGCGGCCCGAATACAGACCAAAGATATCGAACGCACCATGGTCATAGAGGGTCTTGAGCGAGTTCTCCACCGTGAGATCCAGACCCATGATACTGTTTAAAGACAGCGCCAGAGAGGACCCAACCACGTATCCTTCCAATCCAACCTGAGAGGGCCAGAGGGTGTCATCGTGATGCATCAACGCACTCACATTCCTGGCTACAACCTCCATACTCTGGTTGTTCACGTCCGGAACGCACGAAGTCAAGCCGAACTTGTCCCAGTTCACTTTGTCCTGGAACTTGGTGGTGATCGACTTGGACAACGCATACGCCATCACATCTCGATTGCCACTGTGGACGCCCACTAGAGCATCGTCCAACCCAACAAACAACACCGCTTCCAGAGCTTGGACGGCACCAGCAAACAACGATCAACAGCTTCCGTCACGTTCATCCAGTCGTACGCAGCGTGCGAGAAGATCGTCAGACATTTCTCGCTTAGCGCTCTTACCAACTCCCGGCTCTCATCACCACATGTGGTCGCTTCATACAACACGGAGATCTTCGACACATTCTGCACATAGTAGCAGTGATGTACGACCGCGAAGATCTTATCCAGGATCCCCACACGGAAGTTGACGTTTTTGGCTGACACGGTTCTCGTATGTCGATATCCCCGTCAAACGCTCCAAAGAATCAGCTTGTCGCTCTGTGTGCGCACCACGTCGATGAGGGCGTCGATCCCCAGCGAAGATGTTCCCAGCAGACCAAAGATGGTGGGATCTCACTTAGGCGTTGATCTCCGACGAGCGCTCCGAAGATGAGGTGAGGTGCTCATTCAAATTTCCACATACCAATCCTGGTGGCCCCATCCATACGCTGCTCCCGGTGCCTGGCTGGCACGTATTTCTACCACACCACACCACATGCAACGCCACCAACGCAAACAATTAACGCCAGAGAGTAAGAAGAATCCATCCAACTCGGTCGAGTTGATGCGTTCAAATGCATGGCGACACACCACTCGGATCGTATGTCAACACAACCAACTGCATCGGATGACGAGACAACACCACCCATGCTACAAGGAAGGATGGATGAAGAAAAGGATCGTCTCTATTCAAAAGATTTAACGTTTAATCAGAGGGAAACCAGAATCAGCAACAACT
>JAMFLO010000510.1:0-21667 GCA_027475765.1 Paralagenidium karlingii
TGCGTTGGCTGTGGAGACGGAGGTAGTTGCGCCAAGAAAGGTTGTTGTGGCGAGGACGAGGAGCTTCATGTTGTTGTATTTGTTGTAGTGGTTGGAGGAAAAGGGTGGTTGCGGTTGCTTAAGCTGGTGTATTTCTTAAGGAGGCTGCACATTTGGATCCTTCGCAGAGAGGCTGTGAGATAGTTCCCGTTGGATACGCTTTCAACCAATCACAGCGTCCCATTGCTTCACCTCAAGGCGCAAAAGCTTGAATTGACGGAATCGGTTGGATGCTGAAGGACAAATCACTCGCTGATGCGCTCCATCTGGCAATCGAACGGTGTATCCACCACTCGATGTGTTGGGAGTAGCTCTTGGCTGCTTCCACCACGGAGAGGAGTCAACAAGGACGCGGCATCGCTAGCAAGGAGAGAGCAGATCCAGCGCTGGTTTCTTCAGTGCAACAAGCGTACAGGCGAGGATGGTGAAAGCGACGAGTAGCTGCCACGAGACCTCAATTGAGTGAGAATGTAGAGATACAGTCTGGATTGGACATATAAGAGCGTTCAAGTATGCCATCTGCCATCTACTTCTCACTATGGAGGTATTCGTCGGCTAGTCAAACGAGTCAAGCCAGTCAGTCCACTAACAACGGCCCACTGAGCACCGCAAACCCGGCTGCCACACCGCCTTCATCCGTTCCTGTCAGTTTTGTTCGAAGAAGATGGCCCGCGTGGTGGTTGAAGATCTCCTGGCCGTCATCAAAGAGAGCCGTGATGTACATGCCTAGCTCACTCATCGTGTTGCCTGTTGATGTCCGACTGTTGCGAACAAGAACCTGCTCCACACATCACAATCAATGCATGAGAACGCACTGACAAACGAAGAGGACGCGTAGCTTTGGGGTACTCACCGCCGGGGTCTCTTGGGGCACAATCCGTGCCATCAGGATATAACTCTCCAGTTCTTCAGGCTTCATGGTCCGAATTGCATGTGCGACTTGTTGACCGTAGAAATTGTTGCCGCCTCCCTCTCGTTGCGGTTTGAGCACAAATCCCTGGGGGTTGGCAAGAGCCATTTGTTTGACTTGTTCTAGGTTCGGATCATCGTGTTCCAGGCCGTAAAGTCCTGCAAAGGATTGTTCGACCTGCAGTGCCTCTTGCTCACTCAAAAAGCGACGCAGTTCGCTTGGAATCGCAAGTTTTTGTTGGATTTTCTTGGTTCCCGCCAAATGGTACGCGATGGACGGGCATTTGATGGCAAAACTCTGCTCCACAAGAGTACGTGCGTGCCACTCGTCGTCCGTCGGGTAGTCTTTTGGCGTGTACCCCGCGCGGAAATACACGACGGCAATCTCCACAAGCTCTTGCGAAGCTTCTTGTTTGAGAAACAGTCGGTGCTTGGCATCACCATTGTCCTGGATAAGAGCTTGATGATGGATCTCGGCAAGTGTTCGACGCAACACACGAAGGTGATGACGGTCCCACAGCTGATACTCGAGCCATTTCTGATCCACGGCGTTGGACTCATTGGGCTGAACCACAAATACAATGGCAGCACTGCTCAACAAAGCTGTCAGTCCTCATGTTTTTCTGATGGAGCATATCGACCGAAAGCGAACTCACTCTTTGACGCCATAATATGCATGGGCACCAGCCAAAGCGTTGGGCAATTCCTCAATGGCGGGGTTCACTGGCAGTCGCAGCTCCACGTCCAACTTCTGCGACGATGGCAGGTTGTAATACATTTCCAACGGCTGAGCCAGTTCCTTGGTGTACCGCGTAACCAGAAAGCGATGCAACTGGGAGGTCAACGAGCTCAAACAACCAAACGAACTTGCAATGGTGTTGAGTTCCACTTGCAGCAGCTGGGACGGGGCATCCGCCGTCGGGTGGTGTAGCATGTAATCGGAGCGGTGGATGCCCAAGTAGACTTTCTGTTGAATGCCCTGGCTATGGACTTGTTTGGAGAGTTGCAGCAATCTAGCAGTGAACTGGTCTTCGTGCACGACGCTGCAATGGAAACACACACCGCATTCAATCAGTTTTGCTGTCGCCTGAGGAATGATCCAACGCTTGACGGAACACCCCACGTACCTCTCTAAATTGCTGTGTAGCCAATCCAGATCTCGACTGACACGGTCGACCAGACGACCGTACAGAGGCGACAACGCGACGCCCTTGTGAAACGCTTGCGCAGGGTACTATCCATTGCTTCCCGTCAGTTCGCGTTTTCTGCGACTGCTGCAACTGCTGCTTCTTGTCGATGCATCTGATTCCCATCTGATTCTCCTATTCCATGAACAACTCACCGGCACGGGTACCAGACAGAAAGGAATGTGGGTGAAATTCACGCCGCCAGTCGTGCTGGTGGTGGGGTCGTGATTGACCCCAGACGAACGAAGTAAAAGGCCGTGGGAAGAGGCCCATAGAATGGCTTCTTCCGTGAGGAAATTGATTTGGGACTGATTGAGGCCAAAATGGTCCTCGAATTCGCGTGGAATCGCCACTTGTGTGAACGTCGGACTGCTTGCTTGAAGCAGATCCGCCATAGTTGAGTCGCCGGCCAATTGAGGTATGGCAACAAGGCCCAACCCATCCATGAAGGAGGTTTTGAGGTGGCGTTCGTGTGGTAGACACCAGTACCACACCACCTCGGATGTGTGTTGTAGATTTCAACCAATCCCAAGGCATCACACTGCCAGCGAACCCCTCTTTTCAGCCAATCACCACGCGTCTTTTTGACAACGTAACCGATAACGCAATCGTATACTCCATCTGGAAGCACAACATGATGATGGCGTCAGAAGAAGCAGGCGATGCAGCTGTCCAGGAAAGTGCCGAGCGATCGCCAAGCTTTGTGCTGAATCAGAGCAATCCAAGCAACCAAAACTTTCGCGAGCGACTGAATGCGTTTTTCTGGACCCATTCGCCCCAACGAGTGGCCCAAGTGGACGCACTCTTGGCGCAAAAAGTCGGCCAAGAAGAGCTATTGATCCAACGGTTGTACGCGCAATACGGCGCGAGGGATTTTAGTGGTCACAAGGCCATTGACGACATCTACGAGCATGAACGTTACTCGTATCTGACGTTTTCTTGGGGAGCGTCCTATCCCGGTGAGTGCAAGTCAAGAAGTGGTGGACCAAGGAATCTCGCAACAAAAGACTGAACGTTAAGGAAGGACAGGCCACTTGCTCATCACGGATCGCAAGCGCTGGAGCAACCGCCGTGGCACCCCGTCTAGCCAAAAGAAAGAAGAGGTGGAGCCCCAATTGCCCGCCAATTGGCACTGGACCAGTGACTGGGAAATCGACCGACAACATGACACCTGTGATGACCAGGGATGGAGTTACGCACTGGATTTTCCCATGTAAATCATCCCGTTGATGATCATGATGTGTGGATGGATACCTTTGCTCATGATGTTGTGGCTCTTGGCTGGTGTTTCTAGGCTCAATACCTTGCAGCAGACCAAGTCGTCGCGGAAACGTCCACTGGCGACGGATCATGTGCGTCGACGACGCTGGATTCGAACGCGTGAGCGCAACCAACTGGATCCTTCGCTTTCTGTCACTGATCCATCGACGCTTGCACCAACCAGTGAGTCGAATTCTGCTGGACATAGACGGCAAGAACCACTGGCTTCAGCTTCATCACTTGCTTCTTCTTCAAAAGGTTCAGAGTCAGGTGAACCTTCTGAAGTGGAACTGGGTGATGATCAAGGGGACTATGAAGATGTTTCGCTGGAGGATGCGACGCTCAAGCTCCATTCGCTGTCAATGGATCCTGCAGCGGTTGATGCTGCCTGGCGAGGGGTGGTGAACAAACTTGAAGCCTGCTACGTGGAGACCAAGAACCACCATGACAAACGCAAGCGCGAAGGCAAACTCACCAAAGAAAAGCTTCGGCATCAGATCCGGTCGCTTGAAAAGACCCTCAGCTCGCTTCACGATCTCGCCAAGCAACAACAGCACCAACAGCCTGGCAACGGCACCGATCACACAACTGCATCGGGCTCGTCATCATCGTCGTCATCATCATCATATACTTCTTCTTCTTCTTTGGGAGCGACGCCCTCGCCACAAGAGATTGCGTTTCGTATCGCCAATGCGCAAATCAAACTTGACGCACTGAAACGACTGTTGTGGTTTCCACGAACCAGCAAATACACGCTTCGCTTCAGCATTGACGGCATCTTCTACGGCTGCCGAGATTTCTACATGGAAACGCTGAAGGCACACTTTGGCGTCCAGCTTTGTCACGTGCAGAATCCGGTGATGAGTGATGGACTGGCTGCTCCATCCACGATCAGTAGTATTGTTCCTGTTTGTCGATTGGATATGACGGGCCATCTAGTTGTATGTGGCAAACACTGCAAAGTGCTTGGAGACAAGGGTACACGTGTCCCAAAGTCGGTCTGGGATCGCATGTACATGGAATCCGACTTTATCATGCACTTTGAGCTCGTGTACGTGGTCGACGGGTCTCCAGCACCATCAACACCGTCCAATCCATCGTCAATTGATTCATTTGCCAACGGACGGTGGGAATTCGTTGAGAAAGCGGATGCCAATCGGGTCGAATTGCACAACTTCACTCGCAAAGTCAACGGCGGAATGGATCTTCCAGAAGCCATGGTGCGTAATCTCATGCAACAGGTTTTGTCGGGCTTTGCTCGAGAGTGGACACTTTTGTATTTGCCGTGGGAAATCGCCTACTGCTTTCGCGCTCCGCCAACAAGATTGGATTTGACAGGAACCATTCAGATGGATGGCCCCAAAGTCGACACTGTCATGGAAAAGCCATTGGAGTATACCGCCTTGCCCGATGATCTCGGTTCCACCAACCAGACGGATCAACAAATACGAGAACCAGAGATGTTCGCGATGGTGAACCTTCTTGGATTGACGTACCAGCAACTCAACTTATTGGTTGCCTTGCAGGAATGCCGATTGTTTCCGTCCAAGTTTTCTTTTCGCAGTCTTTCGAGCCTCTGTGACTATCATCGAGCGTTTGTCATGAACCAGCCGAGCCGCACAGTCACCAAGTTGTTCAACGCCTGGCAAGAAGCCATTGAGTTGCTGTACATTCGAAAATGCCAAGAGCAACAACAAGAGCGAACCAGCTCGTCATCTTCAGAATGGCACAAGGTGACAAGTCGGCGCAAACGAGTCTCCAAGCACGGGTTTTCTTTGGCATCAGTGTCGTGCAGTGAGCATCCCGAGTACGAGCTGTTTGACATCCACACATTGTTTGAACGCGTCGCGTGGCTTGGACAAAAGCCGGTGAATGCTGTGGTGCAAGTGAATCGCTTTCAAACCACTCTCAATGTGATGAGCTTGGTCGACGCATGTGAAAAACTCTACGAACGCATTGTTTACGGGCGGGAACCAGTTGTCACGAGATCGACCGCCAGTAGCAATGCGTACATGTATGGGATTCGCATCGGAAGAAAGCCCCGAAGGCTATTGAGCAACTGTAGCTCCTCTGACAGTGTCACTTTGATGGGATCTCCACAGGAGTCACTGTCGCAACTCCAGACAACTCGAGTCTTTGGTGCGATCAAATCTGCTTTGGCGTTGCTGAAACAGCACCTTGAGTTTGCAACCAGTGAAGTGAGCGGAAGGCTTCGCGGGAATGGCAATGATTGCCAGGTCGTGTTGGAATTGGAAGACATGCACCTGATTGCCAAGAACTCGATGCAGTTCCTGCTACAGCCACTGCCTGTAGAGATTCTAGAGGCTTTTCGTGTCGAAGCCATGATGGTTTCTTCAACACCTCGCGTTGGGCAGGAAGAGCACCAGGAGCCAAACAAAGCTGGTGCTGCACTGCAGTTGCGAATCAGTCTCGTGGAAGAACAATCTGCACTGCTCACTGCTGTTCTGGGCAGTCTCTCCACCGAGATGGTGGTGGATGTTGAACGATTGCTAAAGCATGCTGGTGGCGCTGGTGAGTGTCTGACGAAGCTGCAAGCTGTAAGTTGTGGCTTCGTTGGCAACCCTCAACCGATGGTATCTGAACCTGAACAAACCGCGTCTTTCCACGAGGACCCGAGCACGCCGTTTGCGTACTTTCGGTGCTCGGAATTCACCAAATTCATGACCCGAGCGAGTGACGGCCGCCTTTCGATGGCTCTTGTACCGTGGATTCAATTCGTCGCGCGTCAAGTCGGGTTGTTGATCCAAACGCATTGCCCGGAGCACTCGCAATTGTTTGACACGTGTCAGCGCCACATCATTGAAGGGCTCGCATGTGAGAAGCTTGAGATGCAGTTTCATTTGCTCTGCAGTATGCTGCAACATGATCAACAGAGAGCAAACAGCAACCAAACTGCAGATGACTTGTTTGTCAGCATCTGTGGTGCGGCAGCGACTGCTGCAGTGGCGGCTGGTTCTGCGCCACCATCATCAGACCACCCAAGTACTGCATCCAACTGTGAGGCTACCTCAAACATGCCTCCATTGGTGTATCGTAATGAATGGAAGCTATTGAAAATGGCCATGGACGTCGACGATCTCTTTATGCGATGGATCGACGGTCGCTACCCCGGCCATTTCTCAGATCCAAGCTGTTTGTGACAGTGATGGACGTGATTTTGCCGAGAAGTCGGCAGATAGATTGATACGACACAAGAGCTTGATTGACTTGGCACGTTAATACGGATCGAAATCGCGATCAACAAAAATGGACGGCGCAATGAGAGTCCATGTAAACAAAGCAGCAGCGGCCCATTCGGATATGACCTTAACCCACATTTTGACCAGATCGTCTTGCACAGAGGTTCCCCTGTGAGACACACAGCCGTGAGTTATCCATTAAACAAACCAACAGAGAAAGCGGATGACCTACATCTCGGTTGAGCCCCAATTTGTGACGATCATGACCATATAGAATGCTGCAAAGAACATCACGACGTGAAACTGATACTCTGGAACCTTGGGTACACCATCAGACGTTGAAGACAATGCCTCTTCATTATGACCACGTTCTGGGTCTTTGTCAATCAGTGGCTCTTTGTCATTGGAGGAAAGCAACTCGTGCTCTTTGTTGGCATTTTTCGAACTGGTGGAAGGCGACAACGACAGCAAAAACGTTTGAGCCGACGACGTTCTCCAACTTGTCCAAGTGATGGTAAAGGCGGCGATCAATGTGTTGGTCACTGCTGCAGGGCTTTTCACACCCCAGCTACTGGCGACAGCGCTCGCTGAGCAAGTCGCATCGGGGTTCGCTAGAAGAGCTTGCCAGCACATAAACACGAGATAAATCGACACTACCGAGGACGGCAGCATGCCAGCGTCGACCCATGAACTAACTACACATTGTGAATATCACATGAGCACTCTCCGAAACCTGACCCAAGAGAGCGATACCACTCACCACTCAGGAATGTGATCACGACGCACGCCAGCATTGTGATCGTTACGAACACTAGGTTGAGTGAGCAGCCACCATAGTAACGGTACTATCGCAAACGCCACACTCAAGTTCAATCACCGACACTTTCTGGTCCAAAGCTCCTTCTGGTTGTCTTTCCTTACCATGTAACCAATGCCGATTGCACTGAGGACCACGCACACACCCACTATCGTCAAAAACGCGACTTCCCATAGAAACTGGGCATTGGACTTCTCCGGAACAGTCTCGTAATTGGCGTCCAAAAGCGCTTGGCGTGCTTCATCATCCTTCTCCGCCTGTTCAATTTGATCTAAAAGCCAATCACGCAATTGATCTGATATGACGAGCAACAGGTTAGCTATTGGACTCCCGCTCCCAAGTCCTCTTCTCGCCTCTACTCACAGGCTGAATCCACGAGGATGATCAGTTGAAACACAATGAAAACAGCTGAAGCAATGCGTGCCACTTGCTCATAGCGATCGAAAAACGCTAAAAACATCCACGTTGCGGCGTACACCATCAGTACATGAAGAAAGCTACCAGAAAAGCCTGCCAGCCAGCCAGAGTCATGGCGTAGGTTGCTTTCATACCATCAGGAACCAACATGGACGCAACGAGCAGCACCAAATAAAATGGAATTTGGAAAAACACCGAGAAGCAACACGACGTGCGTTGCATCACCAGCAGAGTCGTGGCCCAAGTCAGCAGGAAATACCCATTCAGACTGGCGCCAATTCTGTCCTCCGCATGCACAACACCACATTGAATTGTTCCCCCCCCCCTTCAATCAAAGGAAATCACCAAGATGATACTGTGCTGTTGAATGTATATACCTGTACACAACTTGATTGCCGATGCACAGTGCGCCATCGTCGTTGGCGCATTCCGGAAACAGTCCCAGGCGCGTCGTCCAGGCACCAAACAAGTATTTGCCCAGCTCTCGCAGCAATGCGGCGATGCCGGCGCTGACAAAGAACACGAACAAATCGACTCCGCGACTCATAGGGAATACGACGCTTTTGACCTGACCAGCTGTCAAAGCAGCAGAGATCTCCGTGAAGAACACGACGCTTCTTTCACTTGCCCTTGGCTTTCCCCAACACGCAGGTTTGCAAACTGGCCAACTACACCTGAACCGAAGCTGCAACCATTCCGGATCAGCCACACAGAATGTAGGTCGCCCGTTCGATTAGGTGGTCCACACTGGTTTATTGTGTTTTTAACTTTTAACAGTCAGCTGTATTGGGATCGGCTATTGTATTTCTAACTGGACGACAAATCATGCAACAATTGGGTCAATGCCACTTCAACGGCGTCATGGGTTTGTTGCACTCGGGAAAGATCTTGAAGCAAGAGAATGGGTTCGGAGATTGTAGAGTCGTCTTGTTGCTTGGTGAACCCGGCCTCCAGCAAAAGCTCGGTTCCTCCTGGTACACTGAATAGTTTGGATTGCAGAGTTGCATTAGACAGTCTGAGGCGACGATACTTGGGCTCTTCCGGGTTCTTGAGGATGTTACCAAGCACCTTCAGCAGAGTTTCCGCCGCACAAATCGCAATGGAAGATTCTTGATGCAGCAGTGTATACACGGCTCCATTATTGCCATTGGAAGCGGCGGGATGAGATCCGATCTGAGTTCCAGTCGACAACGGCACGTTGCCTGAAACTTGAAACTGCTGCGCTGGAGAAGTCGCGATCACAGTTGCATTATTGGATACAGCAGGAGGCTGCACAGGAGAACGAGCAGCTTGCACAGCTGACATGGCTTCTCCTGCCGATGAGAATGTGGCCTGATAGGGATTGAATCCATGCGTTTGTGCAATCTGCTCTTCACGAGCTTTCATCTCTTCGACCGACAGGACAACAGCGGAAGAAGAAGATCCAGCTGCAGCATTCTTTGACGGTGATCTGTTGTTGCTGATAGTTACAGAGCTTTCCAGCGCCGAAGCCACAGAGGATTCGTCTTGGTCCTCGTTACGTCGACTTCGTGCATTGTTGAGCCGTTTATCCCAAGCATTTCCACGTGCATCCAGCGCTTGAGCGCGTTCTTCTCTTCGCCGTTGGATTTCTTCTTGCGATAGCTGCTCTTTCTTCTCGAAAGGATTCTAATAGTCGCACGAAAGCATGCCGATTGGTGTTGAGCTGGTCAAATCCATCAACAACGGTGTCAGCTCACCTTCAGAAAGCGCTGCGGTGCTGGTGGAGGCGCAACCGGTGCAGAAGATCCACTACCATTCTGTGAAGAAGCATCTCCAAGCACATTTCCTTCTCCTTTGAAAGCTGTTCGGCGATTCTGAAGCTTGGCCGCCGCCACTTTGACTTCGTCTTTTTTCTTCTTGAGCCAATCCATTCTTTTCTGGCTTGCTGAATGACGTTTGTGTTCGTTAAGCTATTTCTGGCTTCTTTGTTTCAACATTTATCCGCTAGCAGTCAGAGTTGGGTTCCACGTGGTGTGCCACACACAATGTGGAGTGCCGTTCCACATCAACCTGTCCCGTATCACAGCAACTATTCGGTTGCTTCAAGTTGCGGGTCCATGCAACCGGAAAGCAAACCAACGGCGACGTTCACACCCAACGAGCAGTCGACCAAGTCTGCAGACCCCGCCAAGAAAGACCACACCATGGATGGATGGTCGCTCCCTCATTCACACTAAGCGATCTTTCTTTTATGTTGTTGTGGGTTCTTTGAAGATGCAGATTCAACTGTTTCATAGAGACAGAAACATGTTTTAAATCATTTTCTGAAAACAACACCAACAAGCTGTTTTCCAAAAGATCCTAGAGATCTTTCCTGTCAGGTGAAGCAATTGAAGCTCGACAAGGCACCACCTCGCAGTGTTCCTTTTGGCGCTTCCTTTTCATTGGGCTACTTTTTGGCATCAAAAGGAAACTCGACAAGTGTTTCAAACAAACAAACCGCTTCATGCTCTCACGTTGACGTGTGTTTTCAGCCAATGAGCTTCGAGGCGTATCGTCTTCTTCACGTTTGATTGGTTGATTTCATAGTTCACAACAGATTCCTTCCACCCCTAACTGGCTTCCCATCAGCACCTGACCCCCCTCATTCAGCAACTTCGGCGTATTCTTGTTGTTCATACTGTTGTTGTTTGACCTTGTTGCCCCCCTATACCGCAACTGCAGTGCAGTGCTGTAGCGGTTCTGTCTGACTGTAAATTTCGTTGCTACGGCAACAGGTACCGTGCCTGTTGTACCTCTCTACTTGCCGCTGTCATCAGTTCACCTGTTTGCCGCCACGAAGCGTGGGCGCCGCCAACTTCATCGCTGTCTCCCCATTTCCGTTTTTGTCCGCATTCGCCTCGTTGTGTTGTTGGCTTGGAAGAGGTTCCAGTATGGCGCCCAATGCCCTGTCCAAGGCGGATACCGCCGAGTCCTCGTCGTGTGTGCTCTTGGCCAGCCCCAAAAGTGGAGGACGTCTGGTGGGCCATGAGAATGCAGACCTTCAACAGCGAAATGCAGGCGTCGCCAATGGGGAAGCTGTCCACGAAGTTGATGTGCTGATTGAGATTGAAGCTGGCGACGACGACCTGACGAAGAAAGACAAATCCCCGTTTGATTTCGATGCCAAGACCCGGCGAATGGCGTATTTGCTGGCGTTGGTGCTCTTTGTGACCACGTTGTACAGCTTTCCGTGTGACCATGAGGGCCATGAAATGCGAGATCACGATGGTCATGGCTACGGTCACGGCCACGATCATTCCGCTGAGCATATGCATCGTCACAAGAGAATCAAATACGTGTGGTGGTGTGGCTGGCTCACAGCCATCGCTACGGGCCTTGGCGCTGTGCCGTTTTACTGCATTCGTGACATCAACAAGTACTGGTTGGGCATCTGCAATGGTATGCTCTGCGTCAAACTGGTTTCCAGTTCTGAGTAAAGTGGATCTCCGTATGCTGACTGAGTCTTTGACTAGGCCTCGCCGCTGGAATGATGCTGGCCGCAACAGGCTGCTTGTTTTACGAAGGGTATTACATCCCGCATCAAATGAACTATGGTGTCAGCGTGACATATCGATTGCTTGTCGGCGCGTTGCTGGGAGTGTTGTTCATCAAATTCACCAAAGTGTACCTGGAAGACTACGAAGATGTCAAAGTGTGTGGGCTGCAGGGAATGGACGCCAAGAAGGCATTGCTGATCATGGCTGTCATGACGCTTCATTCAGTCTCGGAAGGGGTGAGTGAGAGAACTGCTTGTTTTTCTTGGTATGGGATGAAGGGATGTTTAACAGATGATCGACTGATCCATGTAGATTGGTGTGGGTGTATCGTTTGGTGGTGAAGGAGGCGCACGACGAGGCCATATTGTCACATTGACTATGGCCATTCACAACATCCCGGAAGGAATTGCCATTAGTCTGTCTCTGGTGCCGAGAGGCATGAGCGTGTTCTTCGCCATCCTGTGGTGCATCATGTCTAGTATCCCACAGCCCATTTTTGCTGTACCATCGTATCTGTTTGTGGAGCATTCCTTGCCGATTCTTCCGGCTGGTTTAGGATTTGCTGGTGGCGCGATGGGGTTTGTAGCCTGCCAGGAACTGTTGCCTGAATCTCTCGAAGACACCAAATCGATTGCTTCGACCGCATCAGCAACGGCCACTTCGTTTGTACTGTTCTTGACGCTTCAGTTTGCGTTGAGTGGCACAGTTTGACAAAGTGGTCAGTCTAGTGATTAGACTCTGGTTAGTTGTGTGTCGATAGGTGTCTTCGTGATGAGTGCAATGATGTGAATAGTTCAAACAGCGAAAGCGGCGTGGTAGAAGGGTAGGAGCGATAAAGCAAAAAAGAGGTCTCAAGCGGTAATAGATTAACGAAATGCACGATGACGGTCAAAACCGAAACATGTTCATACACAATTGTAGTTCTTGGGTGGATTGATGGCTCACGGATTTGGAGTGACGGTTCGAGGTGTTGGTTGTTCGATGGTAGGGTGCAAGTTGCTTTCGATGGCGAAGCTTTTTCGCTCTTGTGGTCGAAAGCTGTTCTTGTTGTTTGTGTTCATTGGGCTCTTGCTCGGGTTCTGTCTCGTCATAATCACTGGTGTCACTCTCCATGAACGATGCGATTGCAGCAAAGTCCACTCTCTGCTTAAAGTCCCGCGGGAGTCCATCCATGAACAAAAGTGGAAGCTGTTGTTCTTCTTCTATTTCTTGCTGATCTTCTTGTTTATGCTGCGCTGTCATACTCTTGTCTTGAGCTTTGGCTTGAGCTTGCTGGTCACTTGGAGTGGCCATACGCTTTGTCGACTCCATGCCAGTCAGGAACTTTTGATAGGCATGGAATCAGACACGAGAACACTCTCCCATCAACAACGAGTCAGACAAAACCCAGCATCTGAGTCGGTCTCAGATCTGAGTCAACGGATCAACGACATGGAAGCACAGCAGATGGCCATGACCGCAACGTTTGCTCAATCGGCACACAAAACCACGAAATGGCCAGTACCACAAGGGACTGAAACGCATCAAAAACAAACAGTTTGTCATTTACGTCAAGCCACGTCAAATGCACGTCATGGAGCGATGCTTAACACAAAGCCAATGAAGAAGCTAATCAAAAATACGTCCTATCACCTCTTGCACGCCATCACATAAAGACTGCGCCCTCCGCCGACTCACTACTGCCACCATTTTCGTTGTGCCGTGATGCAGCCTGCACACAAATGTCTTCTTCGACGCGTGGCGTCATGTGCTCGTTGTACTCGTGGATGCTCAACTGCACGCAATGGCTTCCTCCGCCGGTTTCATAGTCTTGCGATTCCACAGCTTGAACATCTTTGCTTTTGCCGTGTTGGCTGAACAACTGGTGATGGCAAGTCGGCATAAAGTGGATAAGCAGAAAGACCAGCAGCATCAACGAGATCTCCCACGCATAGTAGTGGGCTGCCAGGAACTCAAACGAGGTCTCGTTGGTGGTATCACTGCCGGCTCCATTGAGTCGTTCCACCAACGAATAGAACGTGAACAAGGCTCGTACCAACAACCAAACCATCAACAGCTTGCTGGTCCAAGCAATTCGATTGATTTGCGAGAGCTGAAAGGTAGGAAGCCGCTGGCTCGCGTGTTCGTGACGCAGATGCTGCTCAAATTCCACTTTGTATTTCAGCAACAACAGCTCCAAAGCGATCCAACAACTGGCCGAAAACACAAAGTAGCAGAGTCGAATGGTCTGGTTTTCGGTCGAGTCATTGGCATTGTTTGGTGTCTTGAGCGAGAGTTCATTCGTGGCACGGAAATATGCATACGGCGAAAGCACCACAAACGCGACAGTCCAAAGCACAATCAACGCGGTGCCTCCACCAAGGAATTGCATCACTTTCACGGGCCATTTACGCAAATTCACGACTTGCACGTAAAACAACACCACGAACGCCACACAGCCAACACAAATGGCCGTCGATAGCTCTTGTAGCCAGTAGAACAGGGTCAACATGTACCAAGTGTCGGGTTTGTAGCCGGTTTGGTTATTCCAATGGGTCAGGTCTTTCCAAAGGCAAAACACGACACGCGCAAGAGCCAAACACAACAGATTCAAAGCCAACGGACCATGGAACGCTCTGTGAAATTGAACGCAATAGCCCCATTGCACATCGGATTGGCATTTACGGCAACGATAGTAGTGAATCCATCGCTGCAGAAACACCAGCGCCAACACGCCGAAAGCGATCGCACTGGGCTCCATCGTCATTCACTCGGCGCCGCACCAACTAGAGTTTTGTTTTCCCACCCACGGAGAAGGTCTTCAAATGGTGCACATGGTGTTGGGTGAATCGCAGCAGTAGCAAAACCAGCAGGAAACAAAAGCGCTCACTGCAAAGGCTCTCTCCAAGTCTATAGCCGCTTGGGAAGAGACCAGGCATTTCAAAATATCCGCCTTGCACACCCAGTATGAGTGACATTACTGAGCCCATGTGGTACGGCAGCAGTCTGCATCTCTTGTTCGGTATGAATGTAAAAACGTCCAAGAGAGTACAGGTACTCTCACCCGACATGCATCTGAATCAGGTTCACTCCGGCTGTGAACCCACGATGGTCTTTGGCTATGACCGCGACAATACCATATGGTGGAGCAAAGTTGACCACTAGGACCATCTGGTCAAGTGACTGCTCTTTTTTGAAGTTGGCCAACATAACAAAGGTCAGTTGTGTGAAGTAAAGGAACGCCACCAAGTGATCAATTTGGTCAACAACATGGTCGTGACCAGCCGGAAGCACAAGGATTGGCCAGGTTTGCCATTCGAAAAGCCCTTGATGAAAAAGTTCTGCCTGAACTCATGATTCTTGGTAAAGATATGATCATCAGCGATCCCTCAGGTGTGCGTTGGGTTCTTTTGCAGGGTCTTCCCACCGTTGGTATGCTCTGGAAGAAATGTCGGGCCCTATCCCAACCATCATGCGACCGTTATGGCGTGTCGCTGCGGTGCATGCCCCGTCCCAACATGGTCGAAGAAGGCAAAAGCCAAAACAATCAGCGTAGTTGGCTCAGTTGGGATTTTGTTGAGGACACGACAAATCGCTTCAAAGAGTACACTCCGCCTGCTACCATCCATTCCATCCATTGTCGCCAGCGTTTGCACCCAGTCGACGTGTCACCGAGCATTCCGTCAGACACCTACCAGTCATGTTTAGTACTTGGGATCTGGTTCGTCCCAGCCTTTGGCATCCGATGGCGTCCACGGAGCAATCCATGATGGATCTCGATCAGTTGGCCAACCAGTTGATGGCTTCGTCGCTTGTGATGAGTCCCACGCTCAGCGATGATGACGAATTCTTTAAGGATTTGCCCATGAAGGAGCAAGAGCAAGATCTGGCCAAGATCCAGCCGCAGTCTCCACAAGAAGGTACGCGAGCATATTCGTCGTATTCGTACAGCACCTCGTCGGTCGTGGATGACCAACAACGCCACATTGTGACTACTCGCCGCCGCTACGAGGATTCGACTGGTCGTTTGAAGGCAGTCCACGAACGTGAAATCGACGGGAAAAAGATCAAAACCATGTGGAACCGTCAAAACGCACAAGACGAAGGCGAGCATCGCGTCACTTGCTTGGGCACTTCTGCAGTAGAGTTTGAGGAGCTTTGGCGTGACACACCATTTGGCAAAGCCCAAGCACAGTCGCTCAAGGAGCATCAAGAGCAACAGTACAAGACCACTTCGGTCGACGAAGGGCAAAAAGGTGGCAGCGACGACCAAAAGAAGGAGCAGGTTGAACAGCTTGCGCAACAACGTAAGGAGACATTGTCACACCAAGGAACACAACAGCAAGAGCCCCAACAAGAACCTGAGAACCAACCGATGCAGACCGAGTAAGGAATGAGGCGCCGTGCGAGCAAAACCGCAGCGAGTAGTGAAGGGCTCACGAGGGTTTCGTGTTGTGAATTGTTTTTTTTTCTCGTTAATCATTTACTTGTTGGTTGCCCCCTCGTTCATTTGGTCTTTTGTTTCTTGGGAGAAGCCTGGCCAGCTGGGAGAGTTGTCGATCGCAAAGTCTGTTCCAGCGTGAACACGGCACCTGGCGCCAAGGATTGCTGTGAGGTGACTTTGCCTGGTTCCACACAAAGCATCTTGATGTACTCGTCGTCTTCAAAGTCTTGCATGCCCTTGGACCGGTCAATCCACGGATTCCAGATCACCACATCTGACTTGACAGTTTCTTCGCGCTTGTGATTGAGAAACGCGTGCTTTTCGACCTCAATCACGCGCTTGGTGCCGTCAGTATTGGTTGTGTTAACCGTGATCTTGGCTGGCGCATGCCAGTACACACTGTCGGTCTCGCCTTCAAACCGGAGCGCAGCGCGGGTCTCTTTGAGCTTGTTGCCCTGCACGGTCTCATCATATTCCAGTCCTTTGAGACCTTCGACGATGCACTTGCCATCTCGAATGTCGTCAACGCTCAAATACGAATGAATCAATGCCTTAAACAGCATCGGTTCTTGTTTGGATTTGTTACACACGTTGATGGAGGTGACTAGTCGATCGGCAAACAGCTTGACCTCGTACACCAGTTCAAACTCACTGGGCCAGAGCTTGCGGGTCTTGTCGGTATGGTGCAGCACAAAAGTCGCCACAGTTGGCTCGCTTTCTTTGCCTTCGGCCTGGTCCACCAGCGTGGCCTTGAAGGCATTGGAGATGCGTGCAAAACCATGCTTGGGGAACCCTTTCACACTTCCAAAAGTCGGAAAAACCACGGGAATGCCACCACGGATGGGTGTGGAGCCGTCGAGATTGGATTTCTTGGAGAGAAACAGCACGTTGCGGTGTGGTTCTTTGGCCGTGTAGAACGCCGTGACGGTGGCGCCGTACATGTAGATCTCGGCTCGGGCCCCGGAAGAGTGGTGCAGCAGTAGTTTGCTCATGGCGTGTGGCTAGGAACTATGAGCTTGACAAGGCTCACGCGCGTTGAGAAATGAACCCTGTGCGCCCTCTGCCTCGACTATTGACAAGCATGGGAGGAGCAATGATGGGTGGAACCTCTCCAAAGATCCGGACCTACTTGAGCTTCAAGTGTACACACTCCAGAAGCCAGTGTACTGTCCGCTCTCACTCGATTATTTCCGAATGGTATTCTCGTACTTTTACGGAGCGATGGGGATCTTGGCTTTTGTGGCCTGACCAACTCCACAGTTGGCCTTGTGGACAGTTGAAGAAGCATCAAGGATCGCAGCAGCAGCAGCAATATGTCGGAGACGCTGGAGCTCAAGCATTCGTCGGGCGCGCGCGCTGAAGTGTACTTGTTCGGCGCCACCGTGACAGCGTTTTACACGGCCAAAGAGCCCAACCGCAACGTGCTGTTTCTCTCCAAAAAGGCTGCGCTAGATGGCAGCAAACCCATCCGCGGCGGCATCCCCTTGGTGTTTCCCATTTTTGGCAGCGCCAAAGGATTTCCCAACCATGGCTTTGCGCGAACTTCGCGCGATTGGAAAGCGCAAGTCACACCCCAAGTGGACGGCAAAAATGAAAACCCCGTTGTCGCGCGATTCACGCTGCAAGCCAGTGACGCCACCCAAGCCATGTGGAACCACGCATTTGAATTGGTGTATGAAGTCAAACTGTTTGCAGACCAGCTGATCACCGCGCTGCACGTGCACAACAAGTCCACCAGCGAGGACATCTCTTTCCAGGCGCTTTTGCACACCTATTTGAACGTGGACGACGCACGTGCGGGCAAGTGTCTGGTGAAAGGACTTCAGGGCGTTGAGTATCATGATAAACTCACCAACAAAAAGCAAAAGGAAACCCGCGAGGCCATCCAATTCGACCAAGAAACCGACGCGGTGTACGCCAACGCACCCGCCAAGATCACGGTGCACATGAACAAGGACTCGCCCAAGAGTCGTGGCGTGGAGATTGTCAAAGAAGCGTTTTTGCAGGACAAGAGTTTGCAGAAATCGGATGTGGTGGTCTGGAACCCGTGGATCGACAAGTCCAAGGGCATGGCGGATTTCGGTGATGAAGAGTACATCAATATGGTGTGTGTGGAGCCAGGAAGAGTCAGCGAGTTTCAGCAATTGGCCGCCAACGGCGTGTTCACGCTGCAACAAACCATCAAACCTTGCACTTCATGCACTCTTTAGGCTTTCTTGCACCACCACCTGTAGGTCATGCTCGCACCTAATCGAATCAAAGCAGTATTGTGCTGTGCTTCGTATCTAATCGCGTCCCCGTCGTACTTTTGAGAACGGCACTGGAACAGAGAACGGTTTTGCTACCGTTTTTGTTTTCGGTCCCAGTATGCAAACCGCGGTTCGACAGTGGTTTGGTGATGGGACCGGTTCACGTCCGTGAATCCCCAAGTGGAATGGCTTGGCGAATGGATGGCTGGGTTGGTTGGCTTTGGGGTCTCGGCTGGTACTAAAAGTGGGCAGAAACAGTAGCAGTTTAAACAGGGAGCTCCAAAGGAAGTCACCATGGTAAGGCGATGGGAAATGTGGGCGAGAAAGGAAGGGAAAGATGCCATCGGACGACGGAGATGGCGCATGGAACAGATGAACGATATCAGTCAGCCATGATCCATGCACTCTGCGCGTCCGATTGATGTCTTTCTGGGCGCGGAAAGCCTCCCCGAACAGGAGAACGGAGAAGCAAGCCGAATCATTCGGACGAGAAGACGTCCCAAAGAGAAGCAAAGCATGGAACAACGTATTGATGACATCGATTTGCTCTCTTATGTTGTTGTGCAAAACCCATAGCCGCCAAAGACTCAGCAGAAGACTAAGGAACAGAAGATGGCCGCCGCTATGGCTGGTGGCCGTGGCAAGGGCAAGAAGAAATGGTCCAAGGGCAAAGTCCGTGAAAAAGTCGCCAACAAGGTGCTTTACGACCAGGAGTCCTATGAACGTCTCTTGAACGAAGTCCCCAAGGTGCGTCAAGCGTGTGTTTGTGACAGGACGGTGCTGTGCTAGTGCCTATGAACTCACGCTTATCATTAACTTGCACTCGTTACAGATGAAGCTGATCACCGCTTCTGCCATCGTGGAACGTCTCAAAGTGAACGCTGCTCTTGCCCGTGCTTCGATTCACCAATTGGAACAGGACGGTACCATCACCAAGGTGCTTGCCCACCACTCGCAACTCATCTACACTCGTGCCACCCCTGCTGCTGATGAATAAGCGACCATAGCTCAATGACCAGCTTTGGAGTTGAGAATTCTCCTTCCCATCCTCCGACTTTTGCGAGTCCCATTGTCGTTTGGTTGTGGTCCCGTGAATCGCCGAAGGGGAAATGGATTTCCATTTCGAGTGCTGGTTGTTTGGTAGAGAAACCTCAAAAGAGATGACGACGAGAGAGACGGCCAACCTTTCGCTTTTTGGCTTCTGTAAAGTTTAAAAGAGAACGGGTTCGTCCATCCCTGTTTAACTACGTTGTTGAGCCGTCCGTCCGTGTTGCCAGCGTTGGGTTGTTGTTTTGCTTTGGTCTCCAATTGATCCAAATCGTGCTGAGCTTTTTGAATTGCGGAAGCTCCAGCTTAATACCCTGTCGGCGCTACTATTGAAACATTTGCTTGTACGCTTGTTGCTGTTTGAGTCGGTGCTCTTCGTGCAGCTTTTGCGCTTGAGCCAGCGCGTTCACTACTCAACGCATTCATCATCCAAGAGGTTGCCATGAATCAGCAAGACGACCCTATTTAGTTTGGAAAGACTCATGAGAACGAACTCACCAAACATCTGGTTGGCTGGTTCACTGTTCACAAGCTGTTCCAGGTCTTCAATTGCTTTACGAAATTCTTTCATGCTCTGCAACGCCTGGCTTCGTCGAAACCGCGCTTTGACGTGTCGTGGATCCATGGCCAACACCAGATCGCAGTGGTTCACGCACGTTGCCAATGAATGGCTTTTCCAAAAACAATTGGCCAGGTTCATTTGCACGGCAACTGCTTCTTCATTGATTTGTTGTTGTTCTCGTTCATCGTATTCACAGTCGCTCGGACAGCCAAGCCACTTCAAAGCCTGAAGGGTCCAAACATGTCAACATCTCATCTTGCTGCTTGGATGGAGGCCTTCCAATGGCCAGAAAAAAGAAAAGAAAAATAAAAACCGGTTCACTTACTTGCTGGTAGTATCGAATTGCAGCTTTCAGTTTGTGTCTTTTGAACAATTCGTTGGCCAGCGATCGATACGTTTGCGCACGCGCAATCTTGTTGGCCAACAACAAGTAACCCATGGCGACTTGGCCATCATGCTCCACCATGACGAGGGGCTAGTATTGAAAGCACAATGAATCACTTTTCACTGTACCTGTTGATGCCAAAACCAGTATCATTGATCAGAGATTATCATATTGTGCAATCCATTCGAAAGGGAAGGTATTGCTCCGTTGGTGCTCACTGATTGGCTCAAAGCGTATCTTCGCATTAAGAGGAGATCAAAGCCACGTTACAACTCTATTGGCGGACATACCCACAGCTTTCCTTCTGGAATGCAATCCCCTGATCAGATTCGATGGAGCAAACTGATTGTTAACTCACTACGCGGTTCTTTCTCTGCTCATACGGAATGGGTCTCTTGCTTGCAACATGGCAATTTGCAACGAGTCCATTCTGGTCACCATGATCCCAGACCACAGACTTCATCAAGTAACACGCCGTTGTGGTTCACAGAGATGTATGCGCATCCATTATAGCACTGGCATCACCGAACACCCGGAGAGAGATTCAATACATGGTAGTGATGTCGTTGCCATGGCAGTCGGCATGGGAGTGAGTTGGAGCTTCTAATAGCTTCAAACCGTATCGATCCGCAAGAGTACTCCAACACGATACATAGGAGGGCATACGAGGAGGAAAGTGCAATCGACATCAAGCATTCCAATTGTTCCGTTCCAGCGTTTGGAGATCATCATCGTCGTCAATGGCGACCTTGTCATGACCGATCAGCTACGGAACTGGTTGATCTGATATCCCATCACCCGCATCCAGCCAATGAGCCACCAGTTTTCTTCGATAAAAAGTATTGAACAAAGGACTGAAAGACATCTAAGAATCGATATGGGTTTTGGTAGGGATCCCGCGTGGACCAAACACTGCTACATATATACGTATATATACCGGACGATCACGACCTTTGGTGCTACGACAGGCTAGCATCTCTTGATACTCTGCCGCTCATCCTCGTGGCTCACACAATAAAAGAATGACCGTGTTGTGGTTGGATGACAAAGGAATCCAACAGATACCGAACCACATGCAAAAGAAGTGAGAGAGGATATGTGTGTGTGGTTGCGCGGTCGTTGCCTTCGATTTGAGGAATCTTGAATCAAAGAACTCCTTCGAGGGGCATTCATAGTGCCTTTTGTAGGCCCAGCCCACACTCGAGTCAGTGACTGGCGGGAAACAAACAGATCGAGTTCCTCTTGATGCGCAACATCCATCGCATTCATTTCATTCAGTACTCAACCTCTGCACTTCTGACAACGAGAAAAAGAAAGAGACATCACACGCCTGTCATCGAATTGATCTGAATGCTGTCAGGTAACACTGCTCTCTAGCTTCCATCTCGATCTGCTTCACTACACGCCAGAGCGCACAACATACATGTCGTTGTTTAAGACCCCAAGATCCCAGACACAGCACCCTTCTTGTTGCGGTGGTCGGTCCCCACAGCGCTCTTCAAGTAACAGGCTGGGGTGCCTGGGTTGTCGTTCACAAAGGTGTAGGCCACACAGCCCTTGGTATTACCACAAACGTCGCAGCATCCTCCAGGCGAGAGGCCATTGATCGTCTTGATGTCGTTGCCGTAATAGTCGACGTCGGTGTCCTGCAGGTGACACTTTGGCGCAAAGT
>JAMFLO010000511.1:0-21633 GCA_027475765.1 Paralagenidium karlingii
CTCAAGTCTCTCCACTCATGCAAGTCCACACCCGCAGCAATAGCAGCCAGCAGTGGTGTCGCTGCCTTCCAGAAGAAAGGAAAGGGTGATCTTGACTTGCACATGGCTCTGCTGCCAGGAGCTGCAAGCAGTAAGCAGCTTGGTGCAGGTGACTGACTCCATCAAGTCACGGTCGCGTGGGACCGTCTGGCGATGGGGTCAACACTCGCCCTGGACGACACAGTTGTGGTGCACGCGGTGTCGAAAGTACGCGTTGATGAATCTCCCGGCGTTGCGCAACTTGTGAATTGCATCACGGGATTTGTGGTCTTCATAGAGCTTGTTGTACAAGTCTTGCAGTAGTTTTGGATCTTTGTCAATCTCATGCACGTGCACCGTGTCAAACGTTTTGTCGTACTGCACGCGAACGTTGTTCTGGATCAACGCGTATTCCCCCATTGGGTTGCTCACGTGGACGATCCGTTCCGTTGAGTTGCCAGGTTTGCGCTTCAGCGAACGGCCAATGCTGGTCTGGTAGAATCCGGCTGCGGGTGGTCCCACAATGTCCGCCAGCGTATTCAACAAATCATTGTGATGCGCTAGGTCATCCACGACGGTTCCAGCGTACTTGCCGAGTCTTCCTTCTGCAATCAACGCGCCTGCGACGTGGTGCGCAGCCAGGTACATCAATGCAGGTTGCCCGAGGCCATTCTCAGGAGCCTGGCCATGATCACCCGCAATCACCACGATGGTATCGTTCAACAAACCGATGTCTTTCATTCGATCCAAGAATTTGCCCAACGCCATGTCTGTGAAGTACCGCATCTCCACGTAATTCTTGACGTCTTCTTGATGTCTTCCATCTTTGTACATGGCGGAGAAATCCGGAAACGATTGGTTGTGCTTGATGTAGTCATCATACCAGTCGGGTCGTTGCTTGAACGGCGTGTGGCTCGAGATGGTGTAATGGTTCATGAAAAACGGCTTCTTGGTGCCGTTGCTGGCGCGTTCTTGTTGCTGGTGCTGGTGCCGTTTCTCCAACATATTGCCGAGCAACTCGAAGGAGAGATCATCATGAAGACCCCATCTCCAGGTGAGGCCACCCTTGGACACATCATAGCCTGCCTCCTGGGCCATGTGCTTGTACTCTTGGCCACCATAGTAGAACCGCTCAAAGCCATGCGCCGGCAAGAACTTGTTCCATTGGTCGTACGAGTCTCTCGAAGCCGTGGAGAACATACAATCGTATCCTCTCTGCTTGAAAAACTGCGGCATTCCCTGCAGTTTCAATTTCTTTCTCCCCGTCGACGTCAGGGAATCCACTGTACTGTCGTACGCGGCATGACCAAACAAAATGGCTTCGATGGCGCGACTCGTCGCCCAATTCGACCAGAGATTGCGAAAGCCAATGTTGCGGCTGGCCCACTTGTCAAACTCTGGCGTCAACGACAGGTTCCCACTCTCACTTGTCTTGCGAAGAGGATCCACCCGACTGTTGTTGGCAAGATACAACGAGTCATGGAAACGAAAAGACTCGACGTTGATCAACAAGACGTTGGGAGGATCTTGTGGATCAACTTGTACGTCAAAGGCCAAATCTCCTTTGAAGCCGATCGTGCGGCGGTACAAGGACTCTGGCGCCGTCAATTCGTATTCTTCGGTTGCAGCATCTAGATACAACTGTTGCATTTCACTCGAAGTCATCTCGATGGTGGCGTCCGGCGGCATAAACTGCACACCGAAAAAGCGATGCAAGTACTCACTGAGACTGGTATTCAACGCAATGGCCGCGGAGACGCGATCCACGGAAAACGAAACAGCATGGGTCACACACAGCAACAGCACGAGGAAACCCACATACAACAGCCATTGAAGAATCCACACTTGATTGGGTTTGCGTCGTATCCACTTCCAAACAGCGTGTGAAAGGGGCATCGGATGGAATGGTGCTGGTAGAGCTCTTGACGATGGTGGTTCATCAAGTACTAGTGATCCGGAGGACGACGATGCTGCCGTAGAACCCAAGGTGTTGGTGTCAACTCCATTCTCCAACGAGCTCGGGTTGCGAGGTATTTGATGCTTGGTGGCATCCGTTGTTGGATCCTTGGGTGTTCTTTTCTGCAGCCACCACTGGTGCACTTGCTGGACGCGATGGCCGACCGAATGCACCATCCACTTGGCCAGTCCGGAGGTCGGACTCCACACCAGGAGATCCACCCAAAGCGCGCCAACCAAACCAAAGACCACCGCCACCACACTGGTGATCATGAGCATTTGACGCGTGATGTCATTTTCGCGTTGTTCCAACGCAAAATCCGCCGTGAATTTGCGTTCGCGTAAATACATGCTGAGAAAATCCCACGTGAACCGAAGCTGGCGTGCACGAAACACCACATTGTCGGCACAAAATGGAAACACGGCAATGGCAAATAGAATCACATACACCGCAAAGCGAAACACCAAGCAGGGAATGGAGCGGTGACCATAAACCAACTGTGTTGACGGCGACGGCACTACACTGTCTTGGTGTTGTGGCTGTCGTTGCGGAAACGAGCCTCGTGACGGCCCTTGAGGTGTTGATGGCGATTCGTCCATGACACACACGTAGACTGCACCTGTGTCGTGGAGGTGACTGTCTTGTTGCTGACTCCTTTGGTCCCCGAACGGTGTCGGCTCCAGTTCCACAGCAGCGCCTGGTTGCTGGTGAGGCGGTCGTGGCTGGGTGTGGACGTCCACCATGGTCAGCAGCAGCAGCAGACACCACACCATGCTCAAATCCTGTAACAAACCCGTGCAAAAGCCCACCAATTCAATGGTTTGTCTGGTTTGCGCACGTTGCTTTTGCTGAAAAGACGCCAAATGCTGAAAGATTTGGTCACAAATGGTGCCACGCAGCGCCATGAAGAACGTGGTGAGATACACCACCACTATCAAATGATGGCACGCGCCATGGCGCCACCAAAACACTTTGGCACGGTGCCAACCACGAAGAATCCTGGACGACGGCATTTGGTTGGGGGCTGTTGTGGCAGGCCGTGGGCGGCGTTGATGGATGATGGGCTGACCTCCAGCTCCGGAAGTTCAAGCACCAGCGGACAAAAGAAGGTACAGTTGGTGGGGTCCCTGTTTCAGTTTCGACCGCATGGTTCGTTGCACATAACGACAAAAGTAGAGGTATGTGGTATAGTGGAGAACTCTGCTTGTCGCTGGCAGACTCACCTAGTTTTGCAAATTGATACGGTCATAGGGTGCAGAAACGAGGCACCGACACATTTGTCCTTCATTGGCCAAGCACCTCGCCCAGCTTGTCACTCGCACTCGGGCAACCGCAGAGCCAAGGCCCTCGAGCAATACCCGTCAGATCACGCTCCAAAGGCGCTTGTGCTGTCGTGTCCGAAGGAAGTAGCATGACCACCAATTGGAAAACCGGTCGGCTCGCAAAACGCGACCCACATCACCCACATCACCCACATCATCGCTGCAGGCACCCGCTTCCCATCATCTAGGATCGAACTTTATCGAGAACCGTTGTGCGACCTTTCAAGATCCAAGCAATACCCTCAGATTGTGTAACGGTTGAGGTTGATCCATCCCATCAACCTCCCAAAGTGATCAACTCGTGGTGCTTTCTGCCACCAAACGCCCCCCCCCCCCCCAAGACGATGCGTTGTGGCGAGTACTCGTTTGTGCTTTGCGAGTTGGTGCAACTGGTGGAGAGCGCCGCGATGCTCACATACTTGTCGGTCGACTACGACGGGTTATTCTTTGTGGGGGCCCAGACCAAACACAAACTTCAAGAACAATACCATGGCTTTCTCATCACGGTGCATGGACTGCTGCTGTTTGGAAGTCTGCTGGGGCTGCTGTGTGTGGCGAGCAAATGGATCGATGGTCTTCAAGTCGTGTTGTTCTTCCAGACGCTGTTTGTGCTGGTGTACTTGTTTCTGTTTGGTTTCAGCTGGGCGACCCAAGAGAATGGGTTGGTGATTGGCATCTGTGGGAGTATCTGGGTGGTCGCGTGGATTGGATGGATCTCACTTCGAGGACTTCTTGGATCGGAGGCTTTGGAAGCAGACGGCTCGGTGCCACCTGGTAGTGCTTCCCATCTGGGCAATCGATAGGTGTAGCACGTCTGACGGAGCGATGCGGTGTGGCACTCAACGAATAGAGCAGTGTGTGTGTGTGTATGCATACGAGAGTGCTTGATTGGCCTGATTTGGCGATGCAGAGTACTGCGAATCCATGGAAACCTTTCAAGGGGACCTGGTTGGCTTGCACCATTTAGCATGGCACCAATACAACGTGCACGACAACAAGCGATTCCGATCCACTTCACCATCCATGTCATTATCAGTGTGTTGGCGGTCACTTTTCCGTCGACAGTGGCGACCCAATGGGTTGAGTAATATGCTGCAGTATTGTGTACACACCCACATCTCTCTCTCTCTCTCTTTCTACCTCTCTCTGTCTCTTGTTCACTTGATGTCTTTGCGATGGAGAGAAGCGCAGAGAGGTCAACAACGTTGGACCTGGCGATAAAACTGATGCAACGAACATCGTTCCACTACTCTTCGAGCCAACTCAAGGCTTGGAAGCATCGAAGGCTGCCCCATCGGCTGAACGGCTTCTGCTTCTGCGGCAAGCACTGAAGCCGAGGTTGGTGCTGTTGCATCCACCAATTCACCCAGATCACGTGGACCATTCGATGACCCACACGCAGTCACAGCCACGGACATGGGCATG
Organism: Paralagenidium karlingii; assembly: GCA_027475765.1. NCBI lineage: Eukaryota > Oomycota > Peronosporomycetes > Paralagenidium > Paralagenidium karlingii. The sequence goes on from JAMFLO010000511.1 coordinate 4,723, forward strand.
GACCCAACTGCACCACTAGATCCTTCTTCTTCTTCTTCTTGCGAACCACCTCGTTCGTGGACCAAATGCACCGAACAAAAACGAATCGAATGTTTGGTGTTTTTGAGCCGCGTGCACCCCGTGAACTCGCACCGTCTTCCTCCACAATGGGTCCAACAATACACACTCTTGGTGATGGCCACCCGGGAGCAATTGGCAAACACACACTGCTTGCCTCCTCCGTGGGTGCGGCATTTGCCCTTGCTGACGGCGTTGCGATGGCAATCGGGTTTCACACATCTCTTACGCAAGCGAGGCTTGGAGTGGTGCATTCGACTACTCTGACTAATTGTGACATTGGCGGCAGCAGCAGTAGCAGTAGAAGCGTCATCAAGTTCTTCTTGGATGGTATGGGATTTCGGAATCTTGGCGATCAACGCGTGGGAATACGCAAGTGCCTGAAGCCATCGCGTGCGGTCAAAGGATGCCGCGTCGTGGAGGGCATGGTCGGACGACCCATCATCATCGGAATCATCAGCACGAGATCCAGCAACTGGCGGCCAGAGCTGTTGTTTCTCTGGTGCATCGCTTGGTGTCTCACCCTCACTTTGGCTCTGGCTGTCGCTGGTGGTATCTTTCACAGGCGACGACGACGACGGATTGAACGACGACAACGACGAACGCCACGATGAGTTGGAGGAGGAACCAGAAGAAGAAGAAGAAGAGGAAGTGGAACAAGACGAGTACACCGTCGAAGAGCACGACGAGTCTTCGCTGAGCGCCATCTCAAATGCCTCTCGTTCAGGTATTTCCTCGGTCAGTCGTTGCTGAGGTCCTTCTTGGTCTTGGTCTATGTCTTCTTCTTCTGCTGCTGCTTTTGCTTGGGTGGTCGCAAGAGGCGTAGGAGGAGTCGTGGGTGTAGCTGGTGGGGGCGTGGCAGAAAACGTGGAAAATCCGACGTTGTCCTCCTTCGGTTTGGTCATGAGTTCTGGCCATTTGGCACCTGGATGCACGTCAATCTGGTTGGTGGTTGTCGTCGTCGTCGTCGTCGTGGCGATTTTGAGTGTTTTCATCGTTGGTTGGTGGACCTCCTGCATGGTCGGCACGGCGAGTGCTTCCATCTTCCTCTTCCTCATGTCTGGTCGGGTTGGTAGCATTCTGGTGGATGGCACCCAGCTACCGAGGCATCCACTCGAGAACCGACGCAGAAGAAACAACTGCTGGTGATGTGGAAGAAGAAGAAGAAGAAGAAGAAGAAGAAGTCCAAGTGGGCGGCGGCGATGACGACTTCACTCGCGTTGACCGGCTCAACTCAACTCAGCTCACCGTCGAGAAGCTCACCGAGTGGCCAGCCAATTCACTTTTCACTCGTATGAAACAGCCCCACAAAGAAGCCGTCGGAAGGATTTCCACCGCTTTCCAGCAACAGAACGCCATGCAGCAAACGAATTCCATCGAACAAAATGGTGCGCAATGGCCCCAAAAAGAACCCAGCCGAAGCGCATGGAATGGCTGCTTTGAAACTGGCACAATGCATGTTCCTGTGAAACATGAAGTCTCCAGAGATCCACCAACATACTCATCAGTAATGATGGTAAAACCCGTAGAAAACGATTACCCGCGCAAAACGAATGCTTTCACGACGGAATCCGACAACCGTGGCTTGTAACACGTTGGCGTGGGGGGTGGATGGTGGTGCACTGAAGCGTCGCGCTGCGCGATAGAAGGAAGAAGAAAAAGAAGAAGAAGAAGAAGAAGAGGAAGAAGAAGGCCTGGCCAGGACGGAAGGAGGGGGAAAGGGCCTGCGGAAAGCAGTGGAAGACGTGAAAGTTTGCCAACTGAATTGAAAACCAAACCAAATCACTTGAGGACCACCCTATGACTGCTACTGGTGGCACCATTAACACTCGCTCGAAGTGATGCAATTGCGCTGCACACGATCGCGGAAATATGCATTCACAAAGCGCCCTGCACTGCGCAGCTTGTCAATGGCTTCGCGCTGGCTTTCGATCTGGTACATTTGCGGATACAGATCGTGTTGAAGCAATGGATCGTTGGTGATGTCGTGCACGTGCACGGAATCAAACAACGCGTCGTATTGCACATGCAGATGGTTTTGGATCAACGCGTATTCAATCTTGGGGTTGCTCACATGCACAATGCGCTTGGACGGGTTGGCCAGCTTGCGTTTGAGTGAACGTCCAATGCTGGTTTGATAGAAGCCTTCCTTTGGCACGCCGACAATGTCGGCCAACGTGTTGATAAAGTCATTGTGGTGCGCGAGCTCATCGATGATGGTGCCTGCGTATTTGCCAAGTCTTCCTTCCGCGATCAAGGCCCCCGCGACGTGATGGATGGGCAGATAGCGAAGCTCTGGTTGAGGCAGTCCATTCTCGGGTGCTTGACCGTGGTCCCCAGCGATCAGCACAATGGTGTCATTGAGCAAACCATTGGCTTTCATGCGATCTAGGAATTTGCCCAACGCCATGTCGGTGAAGTACCGCATCTCCACGTAATTCTTGACATCACTTCGGTATTTCTCCTGATTATACAGCGGAGAGAAATCGGGAAACGAGTTGTTGTGTTTCACAAAGTTGGCGTACCAGTCGGGTCGTTGCGCAAAGGGTGTGTGACTGGAGATGGTGTAATGGTTCATAAAGAATGGCTTTTTGGTGCCATCAGCGGCTTGTTCTTGTTGACGTTTCTCCAACAGATTGCCCAGTAATTCAAAGGACAAATCGTCATGAAGGCCCCAGTTCCAGGTCAGTCCATTCTTTTTGAGATCGTAACCCGCGTCACGAGCCATTTGTTGGTATACTTCATTGCCATAATAACTCGTCTCAAAGCCATGGGTAGGCAGAAACTCGTTCCATTGGTCGTAACCGTCTCGCGCGGCCGTGGAAAACATGCACTCGTAGCCTTTTTGCTTGAAAAACTGTGGCATGCCTTGTAGCTTGAGACTTCGGCGGCCTGTGGTCGTCAACGATTCCGTGGTGCTGTCGTAGGCAGCATGGCCAAAGAGAATCGCTTCAATGGCGCGACTGGTGCGCCAATTGGACCAGAGATTGCGAAAAGCAATGTTGCGTCTCGCCCATTTGTCAAACTGTGGTGTCACCGAGATGCTGGCGTTCTTGTAATTCAACGGATCAACCTGGCTGTGGTTGGTCAGGTATGCCGAGTCTTGGTATCGGAACGATTCGACGTTGATCACGAGCACATTGGGTGGATTGTTGGGATCGACTTGCACATCGAACGACAAGTCCCCATGGAATCCGGTGGTGCGACGATACAGCGACATCGAATCGCTCAGTTCGAACTGTTCCGTTTTTGGGTCAAGAAACATTTCGCGCAAGTCGGCCGAGTTGATGTCGATCTTGCCATCCGACGGCATGAACCGAAGACCAATGGTTGAGTGGAAGTACTCGTTGAGCGTCGTGTTCAGGCCAATGGTCGTGGAGAGTCGATTGGCAGCGTACGACGCAGCATGTGTTATCCAGACCAGGAGCACAAGGCCTCCGATCGTCAACAAACACTGCACCATGGTGATCTGGGACTCTTCCCGCGCGAACCAGCCCAGTCGTGAAGGCTTGGCTTGCTCTTGAGAAGCTGACGACAGCTCCGAAGAAGAAGAATTCGCGTCCGTGTCCACCAAATGGGACGAAATCGGTGAGCGACTCTTGTTGTGTCTCAAACAATTGTAGCGATGACGCACCAGACCCACAAGGCGTGTTGCCAGCCATTGAGTCGGACTCCACCGCGTGAGATCCAACGCCAACGCGCCCAACAGTCCAAATCCAATGGTGAAGCACACCAACACCCCGATAACATGATGGGTGATGGCCGTTTCGCGATCAGCCAGGGCCACATCGCCAGCATAACTGTGATCTCGCATGTACATGCGCAGAAACTCCATCGTGAAGCGCATTTTACGAGCACGAAAGAGCACGTTGTCCAGGCAAAATGGTACCACCACCACCAAAAACACCACCGAGTACACCACAAAGCGTAGCACTTTACACGCACACCTTCGATCCGCACTGGTCCAAGTGCGCGATAGGACCATGCCACCGCTTGCATCTTGTTCTTCTTCGTGGGGCATGGGGTGCTCGCTGGGTTGGTCTTCTATGGCACTGAGGTACACGTCTTCCAGCGTGGGCGAATTGCATGGTGGCTGCTTGTTGGGGTTTCGCGTGGTCATCACGTCAAATAGACGCAACACCACCACCATGAACGCCAACAAGCACAAATCTTGCAGAAAGCCCACCATAAACCCCCACGTTTGGATCCGGTGACGCGCCTCAAGCTGTTGGTCCGACGCGTATTCGTCAAAGAGCATGGTGAACTCGGTCAGTCGCAGGCTCAGAAACAGCATTTCGACATAGAAAACTCCCACGAGGTAGTGGATCCATCCACGGGTCCACCAGCCGTGCTGCACCGTTTGCCAGCAAGTCATTTTCCACTTGTCTTTGGCTTTTTTGACTTGTTTGGGGCTGCTGATGATCCTGGTTTCTCACGACTGCGGAGAGAGCAAATGGACAACTTGAGAAGGGATCACTGCAGCTTTGATGATCAAGAACGACGAAGAGCAAACCGAGGACGTGTTGATAGTACGCCGACGCACAAACATGTGTGAACCAGATGGGTTGATCCAGTTCATCAGACGGTGCTGGCGTCTGTTGGACAAGAGCCCACCCATCTGCTTGGGTCTCCAAATCCATTACCCCAAGCATGCATAAGATCCAAAAGGTCTCATCTGCTACCATCTTCTCTTCTTCTTCTTCTTCTTCTTGTGAGGACAGTCTCCTCACCAGCAAGGGCACTTCATCTAACTCTTGTCGAGGACCAGAGAGAGAGAGAGCCATGCAAGGAGAAATCGCTCGAGTTAAGACATGAGGAGCACTCCTGTGGGCTGGCTTCAGTTTGCGCATTTCATTTGAGGTGCTTTTCCATCCACTTTTCCGACGAGGCAGTTGTGCCCACTGGTGCTTGTGGAAACCAGAGAACCCATCGACCAAAAATGGTATGGCATAGGCCTCACCCACTTGCTTTCTTTGCCAGTGTATAGACGCTGGATCGAGCTTTGTTGAAGGCTGTAGACCAACGGGTTGACTGTTCTCAAACGATTTGTCATCGAGTGTTGACGTTGTGTGGAAACTGCCGGGGTTCACAGAGAGAACCCAGTCACTGGCATTGGAAGAAGGAAGGGAGGAGGGGGAGAGAGGTCGATCCTCTCCATGAATCCAGGCCACATTCTTGATGTCCATCGGCTTGTTCTGGACCCTTGTCGCTAGCGTTGAACGCGAACGACGTAGCACGTCGTGACGTATGGTGGTGACCAGACTCAGTCCCAAAACACCACTACAGTCACCGCTTAAACGTTTGCTGCGCCATCTGGTCCGTTGCTGACGCAAATACCACGTCGAAAACGCATTGTTCCACATGTTCTTCCTCTCCAGACCAGAGTGAGTAGATGGTAGATAGACCCTGTACAAGGCCATGCATCGATCACAACCAATGCTGCTGCGGCTCAGAACACTGTTGATGTTTTCCATGGTGCTATTACTCGGTGGAGGTCGCCACAACGGTTGTCTCAAAAGGAACAAAAAGGCCATGACCAAGCAACTGAATAAAGCATTTCTTAGGCGCCTACTAACTGTGCTAACACTCGCTCGAAGTGATGCAATTGCGCTGCACACGATCGCGGAAATATGCATTCACAAAGCGCCCAGCACTGCGCAGCTTGTCAATGGCTTCGCGCTGGCTTTCGTTGTGATACATTTGCGGATACAGATCGTGTTGAAGCAATGGATCGTTGGTGATGTCGTGCACGTGCACGGAATCAAACAGTTTGTCGTACTGCACACGCAAATTGCTCTGGATCAACGCGTACTCAGTCATCGGGTTGCTCACATGCACAATGCGCTTGGACGGGTTGGCCAGCTTGCGTTTGAGTGAACGTCCAATGCTGGTTTGATAGAAGCCTTCCTTTGGCACGCCGACAATGTCGGCCAACGTGTTGATAAAGTCATTGTGGTGCGCGAGCTCATCGATGATGGTGCCTGCGTATTTGCCAAGTCTTCCTTCCGCGATCAAGGCCCCCGCGACGTGATGGATGGGCAGATAGCGAAGCTCTGGTTGAGGCAGTCCATTCTCGGGTGCTTGACCGTGGTCCCCAGCGATCAGCACAATGGTGTCATTGAGCAAACCATTGGCTTTCATGCGATCTAGGAATTTGCCCAACGCCATGTCGGTGAAGTACCGCATCTCCACGTAATTCTTGACATCACTTCGGTATTTCTCCTGATTATACAGCGGAGAGAAATCGGGAAACGAGTTGTTGTGTTTCACAAAGTTGGCGTACCAGTCGGGTCGTTGCGCAAAGGGTGTGTGACTGGAGATGGTGTAATGGTTCATAAAGAATGGCTTTTTGGTGCCATCAGCGGCTTGTTCTTGTTGACGTTTCTCCAACAGATTGCCCAGTAATTCAAAGGACAAATCGTCATGAAGGCCCCAGTTCCAGGTCAGTCCATTCTTTTTGAGATCGTAACCCGCGTCACGAGCCATTTGTTGGTATACTTCATTGCCATAATAACTCGTCTCAAAGCCATGGGTAGGCAGAAACTCGTTCCATTGGTCGTAACCGTCTCGCGCGGCCGTGGAAAACATGCACTCGTAGCCTTTTTGCTTGAAAAACTGTGGCATGCCTTGTAGCTTGAGACTTCGGCGGCCTGTGGTCGTCAACGATTCCGTGGTGCTGTCGTAGGCAGCATGGCCAAAGAGAATCGCTTCAATGGCGCGACTGGTGCGCCAATTGGACCAGAGATTGCGAAAAGCAATGTTGCGTCTCGCCCATTTGTCAAACTGTGGTGTCACCGAGATGCTGGCGTTCTTGTAATTCAACGGATCAACCTGGCTGTGGTTGGTCAGGTATGCCGAGTCTTGGTATCGGAACGATTCGACGTTGATCACGAGCACATTGGGTGGATCGTTGGGATCGACTTGCACATCGAACGACAAGTCCCCATGGAATCCGGTGGTGCGACGATACAGCGACATCGACTCACTCAGTTCGAACTGTTCGGTGCTTGGATCGAAAAACATCTGACGCACATCGGCGGAATTGATGTCGAATTTACCGTCAAGGGGCATGAACCGAAGACCAATGGTTGAGTGGAAGTACTCGTTGAGCGTCGTGTTCAGGCCAATGGTCGTGGAGAGTCGATTCGCGACCCAAGACGCTGCATACGTCATCCACACCAGCAACAAGAGCCCTCCAACGGTCAGGAGCCATTGCACCATGGTGATCTGGGACGCTTCCCGCGTGAACCAGCCCAGTCGTGAAGGCTTGGCTTGCTCTGGAGAAGTCGACGACGGCTCCGAGAGAGTATTCGCATCGGAATGCTCCGCGTTGGATGATCCGAGGGGTTGGCATGGTTTTCGGCTGCAGCAGTTGCAGCCGTTGCGCACAAGCCCGACGATCCATGTTGCCAGCCATTGGGTCGGACTCCATCGCGTGAGATCCAGCACCAGCGCACCCAACAGGCCAAAGCCGATGGTGAACAGCGCCAACAGGATCAGCACTTCGTGGGTAATCTCGGTTTCGCGTTTGGCCAAGGCCAAATCCCCCGAGTAATTGCGGTCTCGCAAGTACATGCGTAGGAAATCCATGGTGAACCGCATTTTACGTGCACGAAACAGCACGTTGTCCAGGCAAAACGGCACCACCACAATCAAAAACACCACCGCGTACACCCCAAAGCGCAAAGTTTTGCATCCAATGCTTCGATTTGCGTGGACCCAAGGCGATGACGACGTCGACGTCGTCGGGACCATGACTACGCGTTCATCCGGTTCTTCTGGTGCTTTCTGCTGCTTGGTTGGTTGGTCTTCCAAGGCACTGACATACACGTCTTCAAGACTGGGCGATGCACTTTCTAGTGGTTCACTGGCGCTGTTGTTGTTGTTGCGTTTGGTCATCGTATCAAAGAGTCGCAGCACCACAACCATCAACACCAACAAGCAAAAATCTTGTAGAAAGCCCACCATGAACCCCCACGTTTGGATCTCATGACGCACTTGGGCACTTTGGTGTTGTTGCTCGGACGCATATTCGTCAAAGAGCATGGTAAAAGCTGTCAGTCGCAGGCCCAAAAACAGCAGTTCGACATAGAAAACCCCCACAAGGTAGTGGATCCATCCACGAGTCCACCAACAATGTTGTACACTCTGCCAGCTCTTCATTGCTTTGGCGGTGGTGGTGCTCTTTCTCGTGGTGTTGGGACAAACTGAGAAAGAGCAATTGTGGGACGTGGGGACCGTGATGTCACACAGCCAACGTCCCCGCAAGTGCGCGCTGTGTGTGAAGCGTAGAGGGAGAGGAAAGAAGCTCCAACGGCGTTGTAGTACTGTGTGTGCTCCAACGTTTTGGCAGCAACAGCTGGGTGCTAGGGATCGTCTGGTTGATTGTCTGTCGGGCTCAAAAAGACTTGACCACCGCCACCTGGTGCGTGATCCGTTAGTGAATGCAAGAGAGGATAAGGGCCAGTGGACATGGGATGCTCCTTCTGTTCTGCTCTTCTTCTTCTTCTTCTTCTTCTTCTTCTTCTTCTTCTTCCACCAAGCCAATACACAGATGTCTCACAAGTGCACACACGAGCCCCAGATGGAAGAGTTGGACATTCCAAGTGGATTGTTGGGGTTGGCCTGTGTTGAAGTCACAGCAACCATCTGGCTGGCTGTTCTCAACGTTGTTTGCCTGCCTTCCCCTCTATTCCCTTCCTTTTCCTCTTCCTTCACACACCAAGTGGTCGATAGCCGCATTGATTGGATGGGTGAGAAGAGTCGCAATGATGTTGACCCGCCGTTGGACTGGTCCATGCTGCGACATCAGCATCTTGGACAGACAAGGGCCACTTGTCTCTGCGAGAGAATCCAATGGCACGGCATGCGTCATGCAGTTGCAAATCGCGTACAAATGCCTCATCACGCTCATGGCGAAGGTATTTCTTCCCAACACGCACGAACCACTCATGTCTTCGCTTAGCAGCACGGCAACAACCATGACCGCATCCGCATGATGGACACAAGATCCCGCGTTCACACGTTGGTCGGCATGCCAACAGAAAGAAAAACAAAAATGAAATTCATGACCAAATATCAACACCATCACGTGACGACGTTGTCTTTCCATTGGCAACACGAACGAAAACACCTCCCACCTCACGCACAGTCTTTGAACCAAATCATCACAGCTGGCTACTTGTTCGAGGTAGTTGTGTCGGGGCTCATTTGGCCTCGACCAGTTGAGTTGGAGGTTTGTTCTTGGACTTCAAGTCCTCAACCCCATGGATGCCTTGTGCTGATCTCTATGCACTGCTTGGCCAACAAATCTGTTGGTGGCCCCATCCACCAGACAAGTGATATGATGCCAATCAGAACGGATGCGTTGGTTGATGTGGCTTTCTCTACTTTGACCTACTCAACTGCCGTTGACTCGTTTGACCTTGAGAAGACGTCGCAGCGCCACTGAAATCGCACTCATGGCCACGAGACCACCGCCAAGCAGACGATACGCACTCACTTGCTGATCGAGTAGCAATTGATCCACGGCAAAGACAAAGACCACATCGGAATACCGCATGATGGACGCAAGCCCGGCGTTGACCCGTTGATAGCCCAGGGTCAGAAACGTCTGACCGAGGAAATACGTGACTCCTGTCACCAAGACCCCCACCACTGCGCTGGATTCCTGTGGAAACTTGAACGAATGTCCTCGTACGAGCACAGTGAAAAACGCGAGAACGACGCAGTTCAATTGAAAGTGATGCACCGTCATGAGTGGATGTAGGTGCCTGATTCGGCGGATGGCAATGTACATGATAGAGATACACAAAGCCGCCAGCAATACACTGATCACCCCGGAAGTGGAAGGTCGGTTGGAGATGGATCCGCGAGCAAGTGGAAACACAAACGGTGGTCTCGCCACAAACACCACCCCGACGTACGCGAGCAGCGAACATACCAAGTCGAGTTTATCGAAAGGTTCGCTGAGAAGACATGCACCCTATCGAGCAAAAGCCACGTGAGTCAGTTGATCCGTCCAGCGCATTTGCTTTGGGTTGACAGCAGCAACCAGGCAAAAACCAGTAGCAGCGTGAGCACGGGGTTGGTGAATAAGAGCACCGTGGCCTCGGTGACGGCCATTTGGGTCATGGCGCAGCAATTGCGACAAAATGACGGCGTACCCGGCCACGAAACGAAGGATCAAGAACTTGCGATCTTGCGGGGCCACTTGCAACGAAATGGCTGGCTTTTGAAGCTCGAGCAGAACCCCATTGAGCACAAACGTGACCGTCACGTAGTAAAACACCAACACGGGCCACTCCATGGTTTGGATCGAGTATTTGATGCCGACACTGCTGATGGAGAAGCTAAGCGACGCGAGCAAGACGTAGAGCATGCCAATCAACTGGTTGCGATCGGTGTTGGGGGTGGAAACATTGTCCTGTGCGCCGGTGGTCGAGTTGGTTCTTGATGCCAACGAGTCGTTGTGCAGGAACGGCATGCTGTGCCTAAAATCCACGATCACGCTGGGTTCTCGGTGGATTGACCAGTCTTGAGCTTGGCCCGCTTCACAGGCAGAATGCATAGCGTATAGCATTTCGCCGTCAACATCAAGTTGTTGCTGGCTGCTTTGCCCCATGGCGTTTGGTGGGTTGTGGACGTGACTCGAGAAGCACCAACAAGCGGATTTGGGAACTCTGTCGGACGGCATGCGCTTTGGTTGTTAGGGAGGCGGGCGGAGCGAGGAAGCAAGCGAATGGCCGACGCATTAGAATGACCGTTCCATCCTAGACTCACACTTCGTCACACCCTCCAACCCACCCCACCCCAACGCGACTGTGATAGGGTATCCCATGTCTGCCGCTCGTTTTGCAGAGATATGAGACCAAGAGGTCATCGGGAAGCGGGTTCTCACGGATTCCCCCCGCCCCAAAACGCGGCATCTGGGCATCGAGGATGCATGGAGGTGCAACGACAAGGTCGTAATGCCACAGTAATGGGATCAATCTGCCATATTAGAGATCATCTTCTTCTCGCCTGACAATGTTCTTGTTTGAAAGATCTCTTCTGCCGCGTCAACAACGCGAATCTCTCTTTCTTGTGCTGGTGCTGGTGCTTTGAACCCATCGACGCTGACTACAGTCTGCATCAAAGATTTCTGTTGGTTTGGTCTCTCTCTGGAACAGACTTTGGAGAGCGTCAACCTTTCTGTCAGGTCTTTCTCCTCCAAGTGGACCACCCATCGATCCTTTAGCGTTTTCACTGCTGGGCGGTGCCAATGACCTTCTTGGCCTTGACAAGACGACGCAGCGCCACGGAAATCGCACTCATAGCCACCAGACTTCCTCCAAACACGCTATACCCACTCACATGTTCGCCCAGCAACAGCTGATCCATCGCGAACACAAAGACTACATCAAAATACCGCATGATGGACGCAAGCCCCGCATTGACTCGTTGGAAGCCGATGGTGAGAAACGTCTGACCAAGGTTACTCGAGATGCCGGTGACCAGAATCCCCACCACGGTGCGGGTTTCCAGTGGAAACTTGAACGAAAGCCCTCGAACCAGCACGGTGAAGAACGCGAGAACCACGCTGCTCAACTGAAAGTAATGAACAGTCACCAGCGGATGCAAGTGCTTGATTTTGCGCATGGCAATGTACACGACCGAGATGCACCCAGCGCCCAGCAGTGCACAGATCACCCCTGAAGCGGTTGGACGGTTTGCAGCAGATCCTTCGACAACTGGAAACCAAAACGGTGGTCTCGCCACAAACACCACGCCCACGTACGCCAGAAGCGAGCACACCAAGTCGATTTTGTCAAATGGTTCGCTGAGAAGACATGCGCCCTATATAGGTTATAGTGACCCATTCAGATGAGTCGTCAGTCCATCACTTTTCTCATGGACAGCAACGACGCACGTACCAAAAGCAGCGTGAGCACTGGGTTGGTGAACAAGATGACGGTGGCCTCTGTGAGAACCATTTGGGTCATGGCGTAGCAGTTGAAACAAATGACCGCATACCCCGCGATGGAACGAATCGCCAGGAACCCACGATCTCTGGGAGCCACATGCAGCGAGATGACGGGCTTGTGAGCTTTGACACGAACCCCAGTGACCGCACAAGTGACCGCCATGTAGTAAAACACCATCACCGGCCATTCCAGGGACTTGATCGAGTGTTTGATGCTGACGCTGCAGACGGAGAAGCTGAGTGACGAGAGCACGACGTACAACATCCCAATTAATTGGTTGCGATTGGTGTCGCTGTTGGTGGCAGTCTCCTGGTCCGGTTTAGTCGGGAAGGAAGTCCCATCCAACGAGTCCTTTTGCAAGAGCGGCAAGTTGTCTCTTGCATCGAAGTCCTCTTCTTCTCGCAGGATGCTGGGCGTTGGATCTGCAGACGAGTGTTGGGGTTGTCGTGCCTCGCCGCACTCGGTTGGCGGCAAGATGCGTCCGCTTTCGGCATCAGCGTCCAGCTCTTGATGGCTCTGCAACGTGGTCCCCGACGACATTTTGAGTTGGCCCTTTCAACTCGAACAACACGATTTCTTGTATCCCGCTTGACGGCCCGCGTTGCTGGCTGTGGAGGCTTTGGACAACCATGTACCAAACGACACCAACGATGCCGTCATGAGCTCGTTAACGGTCGGTCTGTGCTGGAGCAAAGGGATTCGTATCCTTTCTGATCGCTATTTTTGATCGAAAATGGTTCTGAGGCCGAGCCGGTGGATTTGTGTTCTGGGCAACCACAAGACGCGCGCAGCCACACTCCACAACAACAGCACTTGCAGCAATCCATAACGCACCACCACCAACTGCAACGAACAACTTGAACAATGCCGTTGGGCATCACAAGATACGAAGGGCTGACTTCTGAAGAGTCTCGAACTGTGCCAATGTATAGCCCGGTGGAATTGGTTTACATCATTGAGTAGCATGTTTACCTAGTCGATCAAAACGGCATGAACCTGTTCTCAAGGTGTTCTGGTGAAGCGTCACATGATTTGCACGGCTTGTTCAACGCGATCGCAAGGCACTCGTGAAGTACATCGCTTGTATCACCTGCAGTGCTCATCCTCCGCTTCGGTTGGTCTTGTACTTGTCTTTTTCTCTTGTAAACATCCCAAGCGATGTCTCAAACGAACACTGCATTGGAATCCCACACGTGCGGCAAAATGACTGAATCCCGTGCACCACTCCAGTGACTGACATGGAGAACATTGCCATCGCATGCGACTGTAACCACTTGATGAGCATGGAGAACTATGGAGGACAATCGGCAGAGTTACAACGACCAACATCTCAATAGGGCAATCCTCCCCATCGATGGCTCATGCGTACAGTTGGCAGTTGTGGAAGACTTCAAGGCATTTTGATGAACGTCACCAACCTCTGGCTGGAAGGCACCGATTTGTGGATAGCCGTGGCGATGGAAGGGATTCCACGAGTTCGGTCGCGTCACGTACAGTCTTGCGCTTGAAAGCCTTCAAGTTGTGGACCACCACAAGACCATTCACCACTCCAAACACCATGGTCATTCGGGGGGCACCAACCATCAACCACCACACTGAAGATGCCATGGTGGTGTTTGGCTTGGCAAAGCCAATGAGTAGCACCCCATAGTGAAGCAATGTGAAAAAGTTCCCGACCAGACTGTTTCCAGCGACCACCCATTGACTGATTGTCGTGCCTGCCACCAGTTCCAGAGGAAGCTGGTGAAAGCCCACCGCAAGCACCACACACCATAGGCAGAGCAATCGATTGCAAATCAACAGCAGCGTCTTGCAGTGAAGTTGCAAAGACCATGTCGACAACGGATGGTTCATCGCAAGAGGTGGACTCGCCGTGCTCTTCGTCGTGGCTTGCAACAAGAACAAGTCCTCGTTTCTGTCCCTGTGGAGAATGCATTCCTGTTTGTTTTGGGTCGCACGGCAGGACTTGCACAAGCCATTTATAGCGTGGCAATGCGAACGATTCTCCACACCACCTTGGGGTTTCTCCATGGACAAGACGAACCTCTGCATGGATCCACACCCAACCGATCGCGTGGGATAAGAAATGACGTCGCCATGGCCATTGTCCAAGCCAGATCGGTGTCCAGACACGCGGATGAACCACCCAAGACCAAGCTACTTCATGCCCCGAAGCAACGTATCTTTTTTTCTTGCTGTCCAATCGGTCCACGTGGTCGGCGCCTCAGAACGCGACACACACACACACACACACGCGAATCAACATGGCATGATGGGGGGGGGGCAATGCATTGTGATTCTGGCCTTGGCACAGCAATGCATCGGTCTCTTACTAAGCATTTTGCCTTGATACCCACCGGTGTACGACCATGGTCTTGAACGAGAACGAGCTTCCACGACGCACAAAGCTAGCTCCTTCACCACGAAAATCGGGCTCGATCAAGACGGAACTGGACAATGGTAAACCCCAACAAGTTCGCAGCCGTCGCACTTCGAGTAACAACGACTATGAGAACGAGGAGTTACATGTCAAGTTGCAGGTCCATGATGACTTGGAGGACACCGATGACGAGCACCAGCGCCCCGAAAATGATGAAGCAAACCAGATGGTCGCCGACCAAGACCAAGATCAAGACCAAGACAACGCTCCTCTTCTTCAAAGTGATGCGCTGCAACACTCGGCCACGACTTCGGCGGCCAAGCGCAATTCGGGGATCACTACCAACGCCAACATTACCCAGTTACGAGGACTTGGCTTTGTCTTGCTCGCGTCGCTGAGCTTTTGCATCGGCAACGTGAGTGTCAAGACCGCCACACGGGTGGTGCCTTGGCAATTGTTCAATCTGTACTACGTGATCGTTACGTTGTCCATGATTTTCGCGTTGGTCAAGTACCAACAGATCCCACTGCAGATCAAAGAAGCCAACGATCGCAAATGGATGGTGCTTCGATGCGCCTCGGGGTACCTCGTCTCGAGTTTGATGTGTTTTGCCATGTCGCGCATGGTGCTCACCGAGTGCACTGTCTTGTTGTTCACGAGTCCCGTGCTCACTTTCATTCTGGTGGGGGGTCCTGTTTCAAATCCCAGGCGGTTCACGAGGTAGCCTTTGGCTAACGAGCTGCTGTTTGTACTAGGGCGCGCTGTTTCTTGGCGAACCATTTGATCGTGGCGACTTTTTGTGTTCACTTCTCGCGTACGTCGGCGTGGTGTTTGTCGCGAGGCCACCGTTTTTGTTTCCAACCGAAGCAACGCACGACGTCAAAGCACCCACAACAAGCACGGCGATTCCCGTGGTGTGCACACTCTTGGCTGCAGTGTGTCTCTCGATTGTGTTTGTGAGCATCCGCAAGCTTCAACAAGTGCACTACTTGGTCAACGTGCTTTGCTTCCAAGTCAGCTGCTTTGTTTGCGCATGGATCAACTTGTTCATCTTCCAGATTCCTTTTCACTTTCCCAACGACCCCGCCATCATTGGCGCTGTACTGGTCGTGAGCGGCACCAACGTCATTGGATTGGTAAGTGGCTTGACACCGCAACACCCACACACGCACAGCTGCGGTGAATGCAATTGATCGAAACCAAACTTATCGTTCGTTGTGTACTTGGTGCCAGTTGTGTTTGACCAAAGGGTTTCAACTGGTCCACGCTGGATTGGCGTCGATCATGCGGTATTTTGACGTGGTGTTTGCCTTTTTGTTGGATATCATCGTGTTGAATGAACAAGTGAGTGGCTACAGCGTCTTTGGAGGTTGCGTGGTGGCTTCCAGTGCCATCTGCGTGGCACTTCGGCGCTTCTTGAGGTCCAAGCGCGTTCATTGACCAGCCCCCCCCCCCCATCGAGATGGTTCGTACAGCACCAGCAACATGCACCATCATATCCACGGCAATCTCCCTTGAACAAGGGCCAACGAGGTCGTCCGTATGCAGCAGACCAGTAGTCAGCTCAGGTCTTGATGCCTGTAGAGGCCCGAGAAATGGCCGCGATAACCTCGGATCTTTTATCGAGCCACCACCCAGAAAGCGTTTGATTCGCCTGTAGAAAACCACCCAACGTCATTCCATCCAAACCTCCACCACGACATTTCACAACAACATGGGCAGCTTCAAAGCCCACCCAGGAGCCAAACGGCTCTCTGCAACCTCCCAGCACATGAACAGGCTGGACCAATCCTATCCAACCACCAAAGTCCAAACGTCATTTCCATTTGCTCGAGCCATGCAGACGGCCCCAGAAGCACTGACTTCCCCCCTTCCGCCCCCTCCCCCCCCTTTCCTTCCATCTGTGTTCGATGACACTAAATGATCGAGGCACCAAGTGTCCAACACTCCCTCCCGCTATGAGACTTCCACATGGCATTAGCCGCCAACGCCGTCACTGCTCATAGGGTGCCAGATGTGGACAAGATCCTCTTGTCGAGCATCTGCATTGCATTGCGTGTTGATCAGTGTGCACCGACTCATTGACCCCATCCCTTTGCGACAGTTTGCAAAAGAAGGTCTCCTTGCCTGATTCTGATTCGCATGTCAACCTATTCCCACCTTACCCACTTTTATCATTCTTTGATCAAGCGGTCACGGTTCGAATTGATACTAGTTTGTTAGGAATCCACCGTCTTCTGCCAACTTGACACCTTGCTCTGTCCCAGTTCCCATGATTGGGTGATCAGAGACACGTACATGATTACTGTCTGTACCTACCTTATACTGGAACTTTCAGAGATCCAGTTTCGGGTAGGTTCACAGCCCAATTCAGCAGGTCCCAACACTTGTCACCATCAAGACACCACAAAATGCCTGCTTTTGGTGCCATGAAACACAGCGGTTTGTGGCGCCATGTCCAGCACTTTTGGTGGCGCCATGGCGCGCTGCATCATTTGGTGGTGGTCA
>JAMFLO010000512.1:0-21614 GCA_027475765.1 Paralagenidium karlingii
GAGGAAGCGGTTGCAACGAAAGCAAAGAGCGGCGGCGCTCTTCTGATCAGAGATCAGTTGCTGGAAAGGCTTGTGTGCTTGAAGGCAGAAGGAGAAGTCTGTATTCTCCATACAACAGTTAATGCTTTTGGGTGGTTTTGTAACCGCCCAATGATGTGGTGCACACTAAGGCTAACGAGCCTAAAATACACATGCAATGAAACCAACGTCATATAACGTGTGCACTAAAGTGGTGTGAACCACATGTAATGAGGCTAAGCCAGGCAAGGCAGGGCCCATTACATCTTCGGTGTCGCGTCCGAACGTATTATGGTGAGTTCCCATGGTGACAACATTGTAGCCCACTGCACTGCACGTCCGATAAGTGACTTGTTGACATACAACCACTTCATGGTTGAAAACCTGGTGTATACCGTGATCCTCTGACCTGCCAGGTATTGGAATCCAGTCTCAAGAGCTTTGAGCAATACCAACACTTCCTTTTCAGGTTCAGGGTACCGTCGTTCAGCATCCTTGAACACACGACTCACAAATCGAACTGGCATTAGCAACTGGTCGTGTTCCTGACAGATTGACGCTCCAAATGCCCACTCATTGACATACAACAGAATCACAAATGGTCTTGTACTGTCCGGGTGTTTGAGAATGGTGCCGATACCGGCTTGACCTTAAGCTTTTCGAAAGCATCTTTTGCTTCATCCAATCGTTCTCCTTTGGATTCCTGCAATCCATCATGTACTCTTGGAACTGGTTGGGAGTGATTTCGCCAGAATCAACTTTCTTCAGAATCATTTCGTGTCCCTGGTCTTCGAGCAAGCCTTCTACTAAACTAGTATAATAACCGGCCATACAAAGCAGACTCACGATGCCATCTACGATGCTTTGGGCTGAGGAAACATCCACTGCAGCAACATCGTTGGAGGTAATTGGTCTTTCTGGCTCACGGATCTTGACAGCATTCAGGCTGCAGAGCCAGCAGTCATCACGACTTAAAAGTCGTGTCACCTTGACTGAAAGGGTAGACACAGCCGTCATCGCTTCGCATCTGTCACCATTATAAGCATCACACAAGCGATACTGCGCGGTGAGTAGCTCAAGATGTGGCAGTGCAGAATATGCACCATTCATAACTGCACTGCCTGCTTCTCCGTAAGTATTGAAGCCCCTCAAATTCTGCCGCTTCTTAAAGCAGTTTAGCCTTCCAATTGAAAAGTGAAAATTGCTGTTTGGTATGATGTCTCTGGCGGGCTCTTGCATTAAAAAGAAAGATACACACCTTCCCCTTGCGAGACTACTCAATCAATTGAAACAGCTGACAGCTGTTGTTCGCTTTGGATACATGGCGCGTTTTGTTGTCTTCTTGTCAAGACTCTTCTAGTCCTTGATGAACTGCTGGATTAGTTCCTGTTGTTTCTCAACCAAGTAACGTGATGGGGCTTTGGACAGTTTGAATTCAGTCTTTGCCCAATCTGAGAGCTGGTTTTGGGCACTGAGAATGGCAGACCAGTGGGGGGAGGGCCTCCTCTATCTTTCGGTTGATAAATGATGATTATGGGCCTGATGATGACCACAGCAGTTCTTCAACAA
The DNA here is from genome assembly GCA_027475765.1 of Paralagenidium karlingii. NCBI lineage: Eukaryota > Oomycota > Peronosporomycetes > Paralagenidium > Paralagenidium karlingii. The sequence continues at coordinate 1,588 of JAMFLO010000512.1, forward strand.
CTCGCCCCCCGTGGGGCTCGAACCCACGACCACTGGCTTAAAAGGCCAGCGCTCTACCGACTGAGCTAGACGGGCTTATACGTTATAGTGGAGTCTGAATGCAATAACTATAAAGCGTCTTGTTATCAGTGTGACCCACACCACAGTTGCTGAAAAGCGTCACACATTTATTCCAAGTCAGAATCTGCGGTTGCAGCAGCTCGCGGCGGCGCTGAATTGTCAGGATTCTCAGTTCAAAGAGAAGATGCAGCGTGTCCCACTGATGCGCTTTTCAGCCAAATGGGCCGCTGAAAAGTCGTTTGTCTCTTCATCTCGCTCGTCCAGCCGTACCGTCAAGCGGTTCTTCAGCAAATCCAGCCAATCCATGGCCAACCCCAACTCTCCTCCCACGCCCAGTGCCAAAGCCACTCAGCAGGCGGAGAAATGGCGCGCCACGCCCTTGGAAGACAAGACCAAGTACCTCAACATCGCCATCGATTGCTCGGCACTCAAGCGGTCCTCGGACTCCTCCACCGCCGCCCGCGGCAGTTCCGTCAAGTCCTCTGTGCAAAAGTCCAAAAGCAACGATCTGGTGCTGATCCTCAAGTCGATGATTGAGATCAAAGGCGCGCTGACAGTCTCTGAGTTCATGCAACGTGCGTTGTGCCATCCGACCCACGGGTACTACATGAAGAAAGACGTGTTTGGCGTGCAGGGAGACTTTACGACGGCGCCCGAGATCTCACAAATGTTTGGCGAACTAGTCGGCATTTGGTGCGTGGCCACGTGGCAGCAAATGGGCATGCCTTCGCATCTCAAGATTGTCGAGATGGGCCCCGGAAGAGGGTCGCTCATGAGCGATTTCCTGCGTGCCGCCAAGTCGTTTCCGGCGTTTTACGAAGCGCTGGAAGTGCATATGCTGGAAGTCAGTCCCACGCTGCGCCAAAAGCAGCAACACACACTTGGTGCCACGCCCATGGATGGTCATGGCCAAGACCAACAGCAACAGGGCACCCAGGCCATGCAACTGCCCGAGAATGGACCCAAAATCTTTTGGCACGAAGACCTGGCGAATGTGCCAGTTGGTCCCAGTCTCTTTATTGCCCAAGAGTTCTTTGACGCCATGCCGGTGCATCAGTTTGAGTATACTTCCAGGTGAGCATTGGCTGTGTTTCTATGGCGAATGATGGCATATTGACCCACATGACTCGGCACGATGCCACCTACGACAGAGGCTGGTGCGAGCGCCTGGTGGACATCTCCGACGAATACGACGACGGCGAAGACCATTTTCGCTTTGTACTCTCGCCCGGTGCTACGCCGGCCACCAAAGTGTACATTGGACGTCAAAAGGTCTACGACCCCAACGACCCCAACTCAGTCAAGAAGGCCGCAGCCTCGATGGCCCGAGCACCGGGCATTGTGGTGCCCGACTCCAAGCCCGTGCGCACTCCCGGGGTGCAAATCGGCGATCGCATTGAGATCTCGCCTGTAAGCCTTGCCATCGCACAGGACGTGGCCAAACGCGTGGGCCAACACGGCGGCGGTGGGTGTTCAACGCTATTCCCAAATTGGATGTGTTAACTGAATGGGTTTGTGTGGGGGCGTTGATGGAGCAGGCGCACTGATCATTGATTACGGCCACAACCATCCATCTGAAGTGAGTCTTCGCGGCATTCAAAAGCACCAGTTTGTCAGCGTGTTGCGGGAACCTGGCGATGTCGACTTGGTGCGTTTCTCATCTGCTTATGTTGCACCTCTCTGCCACTCACCTCGTTGTCTCTTGCGCATCGTCATGCAGAGCATCGACGTCGACTTTTACACATTGGCCAAATACGCCACCAAAGAGCAAAACGTCAGTGCGTTTGGTCCGCTGGGCCAAGGCGACTTTCTCAAGAACATGGGCATTCAACAGCGCTTGACGGCACTGTTGGAGAACGCCGAAGACGACAAAACCGCCGAAGAACTCTACTCGGCGTACCAACGACTGGTAGAACCCGGCCAGATGGGCAGTATTTTCAAGGCCCTGGCGCTTGTCAACACGTCGATTGGCAAGCCCGTGGGCTTTTAGGAGCAACAGAATAGGGCAACAACCAGCAGAGTATCCGACGCAGGTGCAGTCAATCTGCTATCTATCGATGGTCAAACGCGTTTGTCTCGTCTGGTTCTTCTGTGTCGGAGGTGATTCTTTGTTCTTTCACGACAGCACAAAACGAATGTCGTGCTTGGAGCGTTGGCGCAAACGACTTGATGGCAGCGGTGGCTCTACTTCCTTTTCTTCTTGCTCCTCGTGTTCTTTTAATTCCTCCATTTCTGCTTCATGGGAGGTAGTAGCACTTGACCAGGTATCCGTCGTGTTGGGCGATGAATCGCTGGTTTCCCGGCGAATCTGGTATGCAAGCGCTTGGTTATGGCCATGTTCCTCCGCTGACCGTGGCTCTGGCTCGGCGGCTGACGCTGGTTCAATCATGAAGTGAGGAGTCTCCGCTTCATGACTGGCACCGAGGTGCAGACACATGAGCTGAATGCGATGCACCAGACTCAATAGACTTGGGCTCATCTCGACGGTCTTCAAGTAGCGCACAAGTCGGCCATTGGCGTCAAAGAAGAACTGGTTGCGCAGCGACATCTCCATGTGTTCACGAAGCAGAGACTGCACCAGTGTCTCGTAGCCCAGAGCACACGGAAAGAGTTCGGCAACGGTGGCGCGGCTGATCTGGGATTGCACGTGGACAGTGGCCTCCACGACCCGATTGGCATCGACGTGAATCACGCGATGGGTCGCCAGTTGGAGTCGCATGCCAGGGTAGCGGACCATGGCTTGGTTCCACAGCGCTAGACACCGGTCGGCGTCAAGAAGACCATCATTACACGGGAATGGCGTGGGTGTCCCCATGAACCAGCGAATGAATTCCCTTTGTCGCTCTCCCAGCGCTTGTCGTCCTGGAGAACCGCTTGGCTCAATCAAACCATGGTAAAAGAGATGAAAGTACCTCTCCACGCGACCCACCAGCTCCTGGTCCCACCGTATCTGTGCGTGGATGCGTTGGGTCTCGTACAACGAGGCCATGCGTTCCAGTTGGGCCACCTGCGCGCGCAGCTCGTTGACGTCAAGCACCAGATTGAGTTCTTGCATGTTCTGGCGGTCGCGGTACAGCAATTGACTGCGACGACGACGTTGCACCCGCTGGTGCCGGTGGGCTTCTTGTTGTTGCTGTTGGTGCATTGGGCGCTCGCGATCATTACGCTGTCGTCGGTGAACGGAACCAGGTCGTGGGTTGTTGCGATGCTGGTCGCCGTGGTGGTTGTCCGCTGCAACCATTTGTTCGGGCCACGTGGTTCAATCCGCCCAACAAGCGCTTTGCGACACGCTGAAGTCGGCGCGGTTCGACGGCGTGGTGAGGTCTTCTCTCGTCGCTTTGGGCTTCTTTCTGGTTCGATGGCGATAGAAAGTGACGTCTCAGCTTTTTGCGACTTCCTGCTGCGTCACCATCGGCACGGCCTCCTGTCCCAGAGCGGATTTTGCCCCTGCGCCACGTTTATGGTGGAAATGACATTTCCCATTGAATAAGCAGCGTGCCTCCAAACGGGTTACATACATACCGCTCCCGACCGAAAGACAAGTCAAAGAGCCATCAACGAGCAGAAGAGAGACGCCCCCACAAGATTTTCTTTGGGTTTGTTATGAGCGGAGGAGCCGTTCGTTGAGATTACACACACGTACAACGAGTCTTTGGATGAAAGGCATCCAATCTGCCACCGCATGGTCAATTCCGCCCATCGAGTTGTTGTTGTATGCTATTGTTTATGAGAGTAAGAAGTCCACAGCGTGTTTGCCATGAGGTTGGCTCTTGCTCTCGACATCTTCTTCTTCTTCTTCTTCTTCTTCTGCTTGCTTGGTCTCTTGATCCTGGAGCACGCGAGCTGTACTGCGATTTGCCATGGCTCCCGTCGCTGCAGTCGATGGCGGAGGGAGCCCCGCGAGTCGGTCTTGAAGCAGCATTGACGGCAGAATGGCGTGCTGGGTCACATACACAGCATCGCGTACATTGCCCAGCACACGCAGCATTTCGTGGATCATGTCGATCTGCAGCGTCTGGCGCACCAGTTGACCACGGGCGTCAAAGAAGTAGTCGTGGCGCGTGTCATACGCAAAGCGTTGGTTGAGCAATGCCTGGACCAGCGATGGGTCTTGCATCACTCGTGGGAACACGCGCTGCAACGTGGTATGCGAGAGCCGTGTGTGGGCGCGACACACGAGCGTGACAATTCCCCACCACTGGTGTTGATCGTGGTCGTCGCGTTCATCCTGGTCCTGTTCTTCAAAAGCGTGGGCTTCACAGCGTACAATCTCCACACGAAGCGTCGGATGGTTGGCAAATGCCTGGCGCCAAAGCTCCAGCACCTGGTTCACATCAATCAGCACGCCATTGCGAAGAAACGGATCCGGCATGAACCACTGGGCATACTCGATTTGACGACGATACAGCGCGTGTTTATCGGGTGGATCCAAGGCCTTGGGCTCCGCAAAGCCCTGGCGAAAGAGTTCACAAAACTTGCGCACACGGCGCGCCAGACTCGCAATCCATTGGCTCTTGGAGGTGAGTTGTTGGGACTGCAACAGCGAACGCACGCGTTCGAAATGCGCGATTTGCGCGCGCAATTCGTTGACATCCAGCACCAAATTGAGTTGCAGCATGGATTGTTTGTCGCGGTACTTGAGCTGACTGCGTCGTCGTCTTCGTCGCCGCTGGGACTTGCGGAGCGTCATGGCCATCACTTGTCGTTGTTGGAGTTCCTGCTCCTGCTCCTGCTCCTGCTCCTGCTCCTGCTCCTGCTCCTGCTCCTGCTCCTGCTCCTGCTCCTGCTCCTGCTCCTGCTCCTGCTCCTGGTCGTCAACGTCGTCGTCGTCTTGTTCGTCGTCGCCGTCTGGATCCTTGGTTTCGCTCGCGGCCTGTTGCTGCTGTTGCTGTTGCTGGCGTTGCTTTCCCTGGCGACGCGTCATGGTTTTGTTGGGTATGGCTTTGATCTTGGCCTTGACTGTGTGCCTGTCGTCGTCGTTGTGAGCTGCTTGGTGCATGAGCTCTTGTGTTTGGCTACTGGTGGCCGACCTGCAGGCCGAACGGCACGCCAAGGCAGTCGGCGTCGCGTGACCCCTCCCAGACGTGCGACATTTACGGGAATTGAACTCCCCGCATGTCCTCCCGTTGGCGCTCATTCGCCACACAAAAAAGATCGATGGGTCTTGGTCGCGCGGGTGGGGAGCAGACTGGGGAAGGTAGCAAAGAGGGAGGAAGAAGGGGGGGGCGAGAGAGAGAGAGTGAGAGAAAGAGTAATGCCAGCCAAGTACTGTAAGATCGTCGGACGGCCGGCAGCTCGACGGACCATTCACGGCGTGCGCCATCTTTACACCACAAACGATCTGCCATTTGACTGGGAGGGGGTGGGTGGGTGGATGGATGGGTGGGGTAGTTTGCGTTCGTCACCAAGGTACAGCGCCCCTCCATGGCCAGCTTGCTGCATTCCATGCAGATCAATCGACAATCATCCTGTCGCTGAATGTTTCAGCCAGATCGTCCGCAACCCAACGCAACCCAACGCAACCCCAGCAAGTTCTAGATCAGGTAAAGGTACACCCCACTGACGCTACCGTCCCGACGGCGTGGTTTGTTGCGAAACACCACCCCACACCAGCAACGCAACCCCCCAGGGCCTTTCGGATCTTGCTCAGCCAGAGGTCGGACATGCTCTGGCACACGTCGCACTTTACCGTCTCTCGCTTTTCTTCTTCGTTTCTTTCTTGAAACATGCTCTCTCTTCGGGATTAGGAGAGAAGAAAGCCAACACTCAGCAGGTTCGTTGCCGACCGCTCGGTCCGGTCATCTCTTGATTCTCCTGTGGCTTTGGGTTGGCTTTCAGCAGATCCGGGACGAGAGGTCGTCGCGTCATCAAGTTCAGCATTGTGCTCGGTTGGTGCTTGACGAGTGTGATGGTGACTCCGATGGGGCTGAGCGGCTTGCACTAGTAGGACTTCAGCTTCTTTGTCGCCGCTCCATTTACCCACAAAGTAATTGTCCGTGATCAGAGCGTGCTGCATGACTTCCAACGTGACGTCCAGCTTTTTCAGCAGCTTTTGCAGAGCCATCAACGTGTCCACTTGGATCGAATGCTGAACCACTTGGTGGTGCTCGTTAAAGACATAATCACAACTCATCAGACATTCGAGTTTCTTGCCGACCAACGATTGCACTAGCGACTCGTTGCTCTGCACGTGGGGGAACAGATTGGTGATGGTGGTACGCGTGATTCGGTATTTCATGACGGCTTGAACGTGCACAATCGGCGAGTGATCTGCGTTGATGAGCTCACACGCGAGCACTTGCATCTCATACTCGGATTGAAACAGAGTGACACGCTTCCAGAGCTCCAACACGACTGGCGCACTGACCAATTCGTCCCCACGCTGCATGTGGTCGGCCATCAAGCAGTAAAAGTAGGCCACTTGGCGCTCGTATGCCTCCCAAACAGAACTCGACGACAAGGAAGATGAAGAGGAAGAAGATGACGACGAAACGGACGACGCTGGTGAACTCGAGGGCTCCACCAGACCAAACCGGAACAACTCGTAGTACTTGAGGATCTTGCTGACCAGCGAGTCGTTTTGAATTGCCAACAGTCGCCTGTGCTGTAGAAGCGACTTGTGGATTTCCAATTGGGCCACTTGGCCGCGCAACTTGTTGACGTCCAGTTGCAAGTTGTACTCTTGGGAGACCTGTTTGTCGCGGTATCGGCGCTGGTTGCGACGGCATTGTAGTCGTCGTCGTTGTCGTCGTGCCTGGATAGTGGCTGAATCAGTATTTCGGTGGCTGGTGGGCAGCGCCATTGTCAGCGGCCGAATCGAAGTGTCTTGGACTTGGTATGGCTGATCGTCACCTCCTTCTTTGTCGGCGTGAACTCTTGGCGCGTGGCCAGGCATGTCGCTCGCTCAGGCTTTCTGTCTTTCTCTCTTTCTCGATGGCTGAATTGCTGGCTGTTTCACGATGGTACTGCTCAGTCAGCTGGACGGGTGGAATGATTGATGAGCCAGCCGATAGATGAGCCAGTGCGCTGCCTGTCTTCAGGACCTCAGCAGTGTGAGAAACTAATGTGAGTGTTGGGCTCAGGAATCTTGTTTTGCTGTTCTGTTCCAGTTGATTCCTTGCATGCTCTTGGCTTTGCTTTCAGCAGCCCCTTATGACTCTTTTTGTTTCGTAAACCCTTTTCCCTTGGAATTCCCAGCTTCGTTTCTGTTCGATTTGCGTGTCTTTGCGGCGGTGAGCTGAACTGTAATAGTTATCTCACTATGGTAAAGAATCTGCTGCCATCCTGCATTTGACTCTTTTTGGAGCTTTGTTCAAAGCCTTCTTGAGACGCTTTGCGAATTGAAGTTATGGATTGTCAATTGAGCTAAAATAATGCAGATTTCGCACATTTAACCTATCCAGACTTAAAACTTTCACGTCGCGCTTTGTGGGTGGGTAAAAACTGCTTTTGAGCCTTTAAGAACTGTCAAAAGATTCAAGCAACTTTCTTAAAAGAACGATAGCAAATAGAAATGGAAGTGACACCACTGAATACAAAAGAATAAAGATACAATAGATAGAAATACTGCTGCTGCACGAGTTAGAGATGGTGGCCTGACCAGCGGTAAAACAACACTGCCACAGGCAAGGAACACCAGAATAGCCAGTGAGTCTGGAGCCCGATCAGCAACAAAATGCCTGCCACAACGGCGACCAGTTTCAGCCGGACTTGCGTGTGTGGATGCAGCGACCCAAACAAGGCGCTGAACAAACGTGGACTGCTTGCGGCGACTTGGTACAATCCAAAAAAGAACCAGGCCATGGAGAGCAAAGTGAATGCACCAATTGCGTTGCGGTGCAGAAGCTGGAATTCCGGCTGGTGGGAATCATAAAACTGCTCCCATTGCCTGGCGCGGGGTTTGTAAAACTGGCGATAAAAGTTGGCGCAAGCTAACTCGAACGCAGTGAAACTCCGCCACCAAACGTGACTGAGTTGCTCCACAGTGGTGACTTGATGCTCCTGGATGGTTGCTGAAGAAACAGATGCAGCTGATTGGTTGCCTTTTGATTTCGTACACTGACTTGCAGAGAAAAAACGACCCATTCCAAGTCCAGTATCCGCTGAACAACGAGTTTCTTCTTCAACCTGCTCACTCGCAAGCTCATTCAAATGTTCAGCTGTCTCTGCAACGGTAAAGGATGATCCGCATTCATCAGTTGAACAAACGTCTTGAGAATTCCTCGTGAAAGCAGGAAGAAAGCGTCCAGGATTGACGCAAGAACTGGAATTGACAGTTTGATGATCCACGACCACTAAACATGTACGATCGGTGTCCGCTAATGGTCCGTCCACAATTCCTGTGGACTCTGCTTCATCAACTGTCTCAGCAGGAATCACATTCTCTTCAGCCATGTTCACCAACTCAACTGAACTCTTGAGTGCGGAAGCCGAAGCAGCTAGTGTCGACTGAAATACATCCATTCTTGCCACTTGATCAGCCTGCTGAGCAGCACTGCTCTCTGCTGGTCTTCTGGTCTGATCTGCGTCCCTGCGGGACAAAGCCGATCCATCCTCATGCACCATCACGAGCGTCGTTCCGTTTGCCAAAGCACTTGATTCCTGATCCGTAATCTCCTCAGTAGACTCCGCTCTCATGCAGTCCAATATCTCGCGATGACCCTCATCCACAGCAGGTTCATGCATCGACGACAGACTATGAGCATCACTCACGGATGCGACTGCCGAGTGCGTCTGAAATACATCTTGCTTCTCCACTGGCACAGACTCTACGATGGCTTCTGTTGCCTCCGTTTGATCATCAGCAGGACCTGTCATATCAGCTACTTGAGCTATCTTCAGGGCTGATTCCGACTGAGCATTGTGAACACGATCCCCATTGATTGTTGTCTGACTCCCACCCACGGAGTTAGTTTCTTCAGCTTGTTGAACCTGCGTATCCTTGAGTTCCTCGCTTTCAGTCTCGGGTTTTGTATCACTTGCACTAACGACATTGGAATCAGGCCCATCCGACAATGACGACGGGACCTCTTCAACGACACCTTCACCGTTTTCCTTGGTCTTTGGCTCTAATTCTGGAGGATATTCACTGAGGGCCAAAGTGCCCGCTTGAGGTGCCGGCTCAGGGATCGCTGAATTCGCATGTTCAGCATTCGCTACACTTGCATATTTCGAAGTCTCCATCTCTTCCGCTGTTGGAGTGGATGCCTGTGGCTCAATTGCTTCAACTGGCGCTTCCTGTGGTGCTTGCTGCGACCTGTTGTTTCTTAGCGGATCTGCAGTCTTCGCACCGGTCTTGTGTGTGGCGTCCATGTGATCCGTTGAACTGTTCGATAGGCTGCGCACGTTTTCGTGCTGAATAGTCTCGGCCTTCGCTTCCGTATTACTCGATACGTTCAGAGAACTGTCCACTACTGCATCTAGTGTGGACACACTCGAACCATTCGTTGTGGATTCTTCCAACAGTAGCTGCAGGCTCTGCGGGTTCGAAGCTTGCGGGACAGCACCTCCCAGTTTCCCATCGGCCAAGGGCCGCTGTTGATTGGTTGACTTTTGTGCTGAGTTTTCAGCACGTTCAGTAGTGGGAGCAGAAGAAGAAGAAGAAGAGGAAGCTGAGTTCGGGTCCTTCGTAGGTTTCGGCTTTGCGCGAAACACTGGATCTCCAATCGAAATTGAGTTGTTTGACTGAGCGGACTGGCTGGTTCGACTGGAATCTGATGGGGCAGTTTGCTTTAGCTTCTGCTGTTGTGGATAGGAGTGTTTCTCTTGTTTCGGCTCTGAAACAATGGGTTCATGCACTTCTTGGACATGCACTTGACTCAGCAGCCTTTCAGCCTCAGCCTTCGCTGCTTCCATCCGGAATTCAGGCGTGAAAAGGGACTCGGCCGGCAGTTTGTCCTCTACGGCCTCACAACCTACAAGCATTAGGACGCAAAATGCCATACAAAGCACATCAAAACGCCCAGACTTTAGCCTCTCCATGCCGAACGCAAACGCTGGAAAAGCCTTCTGGGTTGAAGCGCTGTCCACTGCTGACAGCTGGAATTCCTCACACTTGAAACTTCTTGTTTTGAATTGTGTTTGAGTGACAAGTTGGGAGCCGAAACAAAAAGCTTAAAAAAGGTCTTTTGGACCAATGAAAACGCACGTGGGTAACAAAATTCAACCAATCAGATCACGCCATCTCACAATCGGAGATCAAGACCAAGCAACAACAAGAAGCGACTGAAGATGAGGGGATGGAAGCAGTTTGATGTGTACGCCAAGGGCATGGAGGGCATTCAGGAGAGAACGATCGGTGGAGGAATCGTGACGCTGTTGAGCTATCTCTGCGTGACTTTCTTGCTGATGTCAGAGATCTCTCAGTGGTGGCGCGTCGAAGTCGTGCATCGTATGCAAGTGGATACGTCACCGGTGAGCAAAGCGCCGATCGGGATGACGTAAGACTTGGGCCTTTTTGCTGAATATGAATCTCACTGGATATGCGTTCAAATTGTGTTTGATCCCCATTCAGCAAGAGTTTCCGATCGATGTGGACGTGGATGTGACGTTTCTTCACGAGAAATGCAACAACATCGGATTGGATGTGAGCGATTCCAAAGGTGAAAAGGGCGTGTTGCTGAATTCCAACATTGAAGAGATCCCAACACCAAATGGCGAAGGCTGCCGCCTGGTGGGCTCCATGCAGATTCAAAAAGTGGCCGGCGACATCTCGTTTGCGCACGAGGGCTCGCTGAATCTCTTTACGTTCTTTGACTTTCTCAACTTCAATTCTTCCCACGTCGTCAGCCATTTGCGCTTTGGGCCCATGATCCCCAGCATGGAGAATCCGTTGATTGATGTGCACAAGACTGTATTGGAGAACGGTAAGTTGGCATAGTGGCTGCATGAGAGCTGAATGGATGAGCATGATTGATGTGTGTTAATATGTATGGAATGTGGGGTTGATGAAAATGCTGAATTGGGATATGATCAGTGGCGATGTACAAGTATTTCATCACGATCGTGCCGACCAAATACCGATTCCTCAATGGCAAAGTTATCCAGACATTCCAGTATTCTGTGACTGAGCATCGCACCAAACCGTCGAACGAGGGCCATCTGAGTTTCCCTGGCGTCGTCTTCTCGTACGAGTTTTCTCCAATTGCAGTTGAATACGTGGAAAGCAAACCTTCGTTTCTGCAATTTCTGACTGGAACGAGCGCGATTGTTGGTAGGTGGATGGAGGATCTGAATAGAGTTGGGAGTACTTAAGAATGCTGATGGGTGGATTGGCTGCACATGCTGTGTTTAGGAGGAGTGTTTGCCGTGGCGCGCATGATAGATAGTGCGATTTACAGTGTCGTTTCCAAAAAGATAGACTAGTGTCCTCAAACAGACACCAAGGCAGAGCTGACCATGTTTTCTTGTCCACCTGTCCAGACCACCATGATGCTAACTCGTCGTTTGATTCTATGACAGAGACCTTAATATCCTTCGTTTCTGTTTGTTTATGCTCTACTTTGTCTTTAATTCCTGATCGATCGGTTGGGTGAGTTGACAAACAAGTCAAAGCATTCAATTCAGGCAGACAAACGCGTCAAATCCCGAATTATCCTTGTTCCAGTATTCAGCATGTTTAATGCTATTGCCAGTCCAAGTTAGGAACCAATCAAAGACACGCACCACAGAAACTAGGGACAAGGGTTTACGAAACAGAACTCGGTAAACACAGCCACGACAAGACAAGACAAGATAAGACACGACGGGAAGAAAAGATCAAGAGACGCCCAAGGAAGGAGCTGGCTCACGCTCGAACGCGCATCTCCGAGAACACCACTTTAGCAAAGACCGGCCGGATCATCGATCAGTCCACGCCTTCAGCTGTTCAAGAAGGCTTGGTAGTCGTATGACCACGTCCGCCACGCGACAAGCCAGCATCATATCAACTTATTTGAGGCACATGCCAAAGCAACGATCGAGCCGCTCGCAAAGAGCACACGGCAACCACCGAGATGACGGCCAACAAGAGCAAAGCCAAGATGCACACCCTCAATCGCTGACAACGACCACCGCACATAGCCAACCCACAAGCAGAAGCCCCGGTGGCAGTAGTTCTGGATATACTGATTCAGCCACTCTCCAGGCACGACGACAACGACGACGACTGCAATGCCGTCGCAACCAGCGCCGATACCGCGACAAACAGGTCTCCCAAGAGTACAACTTGCAACTGGACGTCAACGAGTTGCGCGGCCAAGTGGCCCAATTGGAAATCCACAAGTCGCTTCTACAGCACAGGCGACTGTTGGCAATTCAAAACGACTCGCTGGTCAGCAAGATCCTCAAGTACTACGAGTTGTTCCGGTTTGGTCTGGTGGAGCCCTCGAGTTCACCAGCGTCGTCCGTTTCGTCGTCATGCTCTTCCTCGTCGTCTTCGGCGTCGTTTTACGATCGCCAGGTATCATACTATCACATGATGACCGCCGATCGTATCGTGCGAGGCGACGAACTTGTCAGCCCCAACGTCGTGTTGGAGCTTTGGAAGCGCATCACCATGTATCAACCGGAGTACGAGATGATAGTGCTCTCGTGCGAGCTCATCAACACGGATGAAACCCCGATGGTCCACGTGCAGGCTCTGATGAAGTACCGGATCACACGCACCACGATCGCCAATCTGTTTCCCCATATACTGCGCAACGAGTCGCTGGTGCAGTTGCTGGTCGGCAAGAAACTCGAATGTATGATGAGCTGTGACTACGTTTTTGACAAGCACCGTCGTGTGTTTCAACACTCGATCCAAGTGGACACATTGATGGCGTTACAAAAGCTCCTGAAGAAGTTGGATGTCACGCTGGAAGTGATGCAGCACGCGCTGATCACGGACAATTACTTTGTGGGCAAATGGAGCGACGACAAAGAGGCGGAAGTGGAACAACGAGAAGAAGAAGAAGAGACCACGAATGACGTGCAAATGGAAGAAGAAAGTGACGACGTCAAAAGCACCGATCCGCTGAGTGTAGGCTTTCTTCTCTGCTAACGATTTCAATGGCACACAGATATGAGCAAAGCAAGGGCTTGTCGAACCATTTGCGTAGGATAGGCCACCTGAAACGGCCAGTCCATTGTAACCGACTTAGAAGCGTAACGATCCCAATTCTCTGGTCAGCAACAACTTCAAGATCGGCAGCAGCTCAATGAATTGTCTGCCAAAGAGAATTCGAGGACTCAGCGAGCCCCAGCCATGGCCACTGCACAATGGATCGCTGTATGGTGACCACAGTCGAAGTTATCAAGAGGTGAATGTGATACGCGACGTCTCGCGGTCAATTCGTATGGATGGGAGCATTTGGCTTTGACTCTTGCTTCAAGACTGCATGTGCTAGATCAGATGTGTTTGGAGCAATGAAACCCAAGATTTGGCCAAGCACTGAATGAACTCGCCAATCAATCAGCTGCTATTCCAAGCGTCTGGACAATCCCAGAAAGGAGTTGACACCACGATTGTCGCGTCATGTTTCCTCGTGAATCGATTCAGTTGCTATGATGAACCAGTCGCGGGACATTAGCTTCTTGGTTGGCACACTGGGCCACGACAAAGCTACAAGCTGCTGTTGGAGTACCCATCGTTGTCAAACTGGGCGGTCATCTTTGCGCTGACGGTACTTCAAGCATGAACTGGACATCGAGCTGAGTGATTTTATGCAGCCAAACGAGGCTTGTCAAAGACACGCAGCCCCCAGCAACGAGGGACAAGGAAGAAGCTCTTCCTACGGTACAAATGCCACTGATACACCGGCCATAACACCATAAGAGCAAAAAGATCCTTCAGAGCCAGGTGGATGGCTTCACTGGGGGGTGAAAGCTCACAAGTGCATCTTTTGACTGCTGAGCACACCCACCCCACCATTGTGCCACCACTTCGACAAAGCAGCTGACTCAATCCACTACCAACGCCAAATGGAAGCCATCAGCCAACAAAAAGCGCGCAGCGAAGAGTACCACTCGGACGACGACCAACAAGTTCATCACGCTGATGATCCTCAAACACGACGACACCGACGACAGCGTGGTCACCGAGCCCATGCTGAAGTGAACGAGTTGCGAGGGCAGGTGGCCGAACTGGACTGCCACAAGTCGCTTGTGGAGCACAAGCAATTACTGGGCGTGCAAAAGGGCTCGCTGGTCAGCAAGATTCTCAAGTACTACGAATTGTTCCGCTTTGGGCTGGTGCAGCCCTCGTCGTCGGATTCTTCTTCGTTCTCGTCTTGCTGGGTGGCCTACGAGCGCCAAGTGGCCTACTACCACCGCATGACGGCCGATGGCATTGTCCGTGGCGACGAACTGGTCAGTCCCAACGTCGTGTTGGAGCTCTGGAAGCGGGTCACTCTGTTCCAACCTGAGTACGAGATGACAGTGCTCTCGTGTGAGCTGCTCAACCCGGCCGACACGCCGACGGTGCGTGTGCAGGCGCTCATGAAATACCGGATCACGCGCACCACCATTGAGAATCTGTTTCCCCACGTGTTGCGCAACGAGTCGTTGGTTCAGTTGTTGGTTGGCAAGAAACTTGAGTGTCTGATGAATTGTGACTATGTATTTGACGACCGCCATCGCGTGTTTCAGCACTCAATCGACGTCGACACATTGGCAGGATTGCAAAAGCTGCTGCAAAAGCTGGATGTCACGCTGGAAGTCATGCAGCACGCGCTGATTACAGACAATTACTTCGTGGGCAAATGGAGCGACGACAAAGAAGCTGAAGTGGAAGATTACCGCGACCACTACCAGTACGACAACGACGACGATTTCAACGACGACAACATGCAGCAGCATCAAGACGAACTCTTCAGCACTCATCAACGTGAACCATAGAATTCCACGTGAGATTGTTGATGCACAGTCATGAAAGACTCGAGGGAGAACCAAACAGAGGCGACGATGAAGAAACGACGACGATAAGAATGACGTGGTGTGTGGGGATCCAAGTTGAATAATGTCTCTATTCAGACTGGTCGGACTATCAAACGGGCTTGTATACGAGACAGAGAAAGCGACAGCAAGAAGGAGAGAGAGAGAGAGAAAGAGAGAGAAAGAGAGAGAGAGAGAGAGAGAGAAGGAAGAAGCAGCGAGCGACCAAACAACGCAAATAGCATGTCCGACCCAGTCTCGCTTGTTTCCGTTCTTTCTGGTCACCAACCAAAGCTCACTTGAAGCCGTTGCGCAATTGAAAGTGTGAGTGGTGATTCTGATTGGGCCATGGACGACTAAGGTGCCTGTGCGTTGACGAACGCTATCAAGTGCCGGGAGTCGCATCCCCTTACAACCGAGTTGCGAGGACCATAAATGTCGCAGCACTGCCGTCGGTGTGGTCACTTTAGACGTCTTAGTCGCCAGTTCCAATCCATGAACCACGACGAAGCAACACAAGAAGAGCACCCCAACATCCCACGCCAGCAGCAGACACAAGTTCCAAGCGCGGAACACAAAGACGAGGAGGGGAAACCAAATGCGGCCACAGTGGAGACGCTGACCACGCTACGTATGACCTCCCACCAACGAAGACAACGACGACGAAGCCAGCTCAGATACCGCGATAAACAGTCCATGCTGCAGCTCAATTTGGTGCTGGATATCAACGAGTTGCGCGCACAAATAGCGCATTTCGACCGAGTGCGGTCGCTGTTGCAGACGCAGCAGCTGAATGCCAAAAGTCAGTGGATCCAGTCACTCGTTCAGCGTGTGCGTCAGTTCTGTCACCTATTTGGCCGTGGCTTTAAGAACCCAAGTGCATCGGACCCGCCAACGAGCCGAGCTTACTTTGCTCGTCAAAACGACTTTGCTCATTGGCTCATGGCCGAACCATTTCTGCGCAACGATGAGCCAGTTGATGCGGACCACATCCTGGCGCTATGGAGGGCCGCGTTTGCCAGTCATGCCACGCTTCATGTGGAGATGGTGTCGTGCCAAGCACTGCAATTCGACCAAGAAGACGAGTTCTGTGTGGTCAAGCTCGTGTCCCGCTGGCACACGCGGCTGTGCCACGACACGTTGCAGCGCGTGTTTCCACACGTGTTGCAAGACCAATTGCTGGTGCAAACGCTGGTGAACCAGTGCTTTGTATACGACGCGCAAGTGGACTACTACTTCGACACGCGCGGGCGGCTCGTTCGCCAAACCTACGAAGTCGACTTGCTGCAAGACATGGTGCGTTTGCTGGGAAGAGTTTGTGACGCGGTGTATGTGACCCAGCGGGCCATTCTTCCCCCAGCGATGCTACCAGGCGTTGCGAGTGTAGTTATTCCACCAGCACAAACCGCCACTGAACGCTTATCCCAGGAGACCAAAGAAGAAGAGGAAGAACAACAAGAAGGAAAGGAAGAACACAAGAGTGCAACCACCGGTTATAAGCATGCGGTAAGCTTTTTACTCTCGTGAAGCAACAACGTGCAAGGTGGGTTCGTAAGGCGTTAGTTCAAGACTGTCCCGCGCTGCTAAGTCTGTGACGGCTTGATGGAGTAATAGAGGAGGAAACAATCATGGGACAAGGCTCTGCAGATCACTGTGAAATGAGACACGTTGCAGCTCTTTTTTTTCTCAAAACACCCCGAGTTCATGCACCGTGGCAGCGACCAGGAGCCTCCAGTACTCTCGGGTCCTCGCCCATCAGCTGCAACGAACACCAATGTCCACCAGCCCAAATGGCCATATTGCACGTCAGGAAAGTCAAAGACGTCGGCGGCGCGAGCAACACCGTCGTCGCAGCCAACTGCTGTACCGAGATCGCCAAAACATGCATGAACTTAATTTAGTGCTCGACGTCAATGACTTGCGCGCTCAAGTGGTCCACTTGGAACGCTTGGCGTCGTTGTACCAGACCCAGCAAGTACACGCGCAGATGCAATGGGATGGGGAATTGGTTGGACGTGTTGAACAATACTACCGGCTTTTTCGCCACGGACTGCTTTCTTCCGACGATTTGCGGCAATCCCGGACGCGGCAAGCACTAGCATGTCGTCAGCGGGAGTTTACGCGATGGTTCATGGATGCGTCTTCTCCGTTTCCGTGTAATGATGGTGTTCTTGACGCGGAAGAGTGTCTGGTACTCTGGAGTCGTGCTTCGGCGCGGTATCCAGGATTGACGATGCGACTACTGTCCCACAGAGTGGTTCGCGTCGACGCTGATCGGATTGTGGAGGTCACGGTCCAAGCCCATTCGCAGATCAGTCGCACCACCGTTGCCGAGTTGTTTCCATGGGCCTTGCGCCACGAGACGCTGGTGCAATCGTTGCTTCACGAGCACTTGGAGATGTTTCTGCAGAACCAGTTCTTCTTTGATTCTACCGGTCGGCTGGTGCGCTATATCAAGTCGGTCGAGATGAGTGCTAGTCTGGTGCGTCTGGTGCATCGAATCCAACATCTTTGTCTGCATCTGGATGCAAGTCATGAACCACAGGTTCCCTGCTTTCTCATCGAGTCAGAGCCAGATGCACCCGATCACCTGCAACTTTTCGACCACCAACAGAATCTGAACTACCAGATCGGGAGGGAAACCAGTGATTCCTCGGTTGATACCTGGATCAGCGCTGCGACTTCCCATGAAGCAGACGACGAGGAACTCAAAGGAGAAGAAGAGGAAGAAGAAGAACAACAACAACAGACGTCACCCCGCCAAAGCTCCAAGCACGACATTCGTTATGTCCTTTCTTAGAAGTGATAAGATCATGCCGTAACCGGCGAAATACTGGTCATTGAGGGTGGTGGTCTATCTTTTCATTTTCTATTTAGAAGGATGGTGTTTCCTATCTATCACTTGGTTGCAGCCCTAAAACAAAAAGTGACCTTCCTAAAAGCGGTCGATTCCTAACCTGCATAAAACATTTTCCACTAGAAAACTCCTATCACTGCAATGTAAACGCAACTCTAAACTCGAACATCTACGACAACAGCACTTGCATGTCTTGTGCTCGTGCGGCTTCCACCAGTCCTTGGCTAATATTGTGGCAGCCATTCAGAGCCACGCGCTGAACTCGCTTCTTAAGCAACGCCTCCACGCCCACGTTAGTCAACTGGGTGCACCAGACCAGCCAGATGTCCTGCAACTGGTTGCAGCCTGCCACCACATCCATCACACCCTTGTCCGTGATGTTCATGCACCACGACACGTTCAACTTTTTCAGCCGCTTGCAGTGCGAACCAATCAGCGCCAGTGCGCGGTCCGTGATCAGGCCGCAATTGTTGAGATCCAGCTCTTCGAGCTCCACGCAGTTGGTCACCAGCGCTTCAACGCCCACGTCCGTGATCTCGCTGCAGCTGGATAGCTTGAGTGACTTCAACCGCTTGCAACGCCCGGCAAGCGCCAGCAACGTGGCGTCTGTGATGGCGCATTGGGTCAGATCCAAGTGCTTGAGCGAGCGACAGAGGCCATACATCCCGCTTATCGAAGTGGTGTCTGCCGCCACAAACGCCGAGTCGTTGATCTCCATGAACGAGAGATCCAACGACTCCAAGCGAACCGAAGAGAGCAGCATTTGAACGGCATCGCTTTGGATGCGCTACAAGACAACATAAAGCAAAACCACCAGTTAACACCCGTGCTTCCTCGCGACACTTGACAGTGAAATCACAAAGCATCAAACTCACTTTACAACGAGACAGATTGATGTGCGTCAGCGAATGGCAAGACTTAAGAAGAAAGAGAATCAGATCTTTGGTCAACTGCGAACAACGCGCAAAGCTGACATGCTGTTAACACAAAAAGCAAAGTTCAGCCTTCAGCCTTCAGCAATAAGCACTCAGCTCATCGAAGCGGCTTTTGAACAACTGACCTGCAACGCCGTACAGGCACGCAAAGGGTAGAAAGGAGAGTGGTCTGGCTGAAACGCGGCATCGGTCAGATGACGGCAGCCATCCAGTTTTAGACTCTGCAATGCGCTGCAGTCTTGCAGAATGGCGCGAACCAGTGTGTTGTTCACTTGCAAACAGTTGGTCAGATCCAAAAAGCGCTATGATTTTTCATCCATTCAGCAAGTCAGCCAGCCATTCGCATGCCATTCAAATAAAGAGAATCAGCAAACACCGACCAGTTCGGGGCAACGAAACGGGATTTGACGCAAAATGGACTTTCGGATGTTGGAGCAGCCCTTGAGATCCAAAGCGTTGCGTGCAACCGTAAAAAACGCAACCAGACGGTCGTCGGTGATAGTATTCTCGAGAATCATCGCTTTCAGCAGCATTTGCACCAGTTCCTCGGGCATGCGGCTATTTCAGCACAAAACACATTCAGCAATCAACTCTGTTCGCATGCGCATCAATCAAAAGCACAAGCTTTAATTTGACTCTTTAGCATATCTTTACCGGATAATGGTCATCAGCGTGCGTTGAGGAGGTTCAATGGCCAGTTTCAGCACACACAGCGTGGAGAGGTTCGGGATGGTGAGCGGCTTGAGGTGGTCAGTGGGTTCTTCCGCAGCCATGGCTGAACAGGATCAGGATGTTCGCTTGGGCCTCCAGCGTCTCTTTTGGGAATGAAAGCTCCAAAGCTCGTCTCAATGGCGAATAAGCAGGACAATAAAGCCGCGGTGAGTTGCTACTGTCTTAAATGTTTGGAGGATGAATTTAGGGCCTGGTCAGGAACCCAATATGAGCGTCACTGTGAGGTTTAGTGACATTACAACTACCTTTGCAAAATATATAACCTGCCAAAACACATGTAATCGAAGATGAATGAAGGTCCAATCGTTCATGGGATATTCTGGTGGAAAGCTCCCTTGCAAGAACACAAGCTGTTGCAGGTTAGGGATCACCATCACTCGCTTGCGCTTGAAGCTGCTGAAACGTCAAAGACAAACTGTTGGAGTAAGCCGAAATGCTAAAGACCACAAGATCTTTCTTCACAAACAAAGACCAGAACACAACCAGCGTTCTACCTTGAACGGATCCGAAATGGAACATAAGCGGCTTTAAGAAAAGATCGCCCCCCGTGG
>JAMFLO010000513.1:0-21476 GCA_027475765.1 Paralagenidium karlingii
TCGACACGACCAGACATTGCGTTCGCGGTGTCCTATGCATCGCGACATCGTGAGAAGCCAAAGCGAGCACACAGGGAGCTCATCAAAACGCATCTTCCGCTACCTAATAGTAATCCCAATGCACCATTGAACGTGAACATCTGGACCGACGCCAACTTGGCCGGCTATCGGCGCGACCGCAAGTCGACAAGCGGATCCATTCTAACAGTGAATGGCAGACTGGTCAGTTGGGCCTCCAAAAAGCAAAGTGTAGTCGCGATGAGTACGATGGAAGCTGAGTTTGTGGCGGCCACGGGGACCGCCGAGTGCAAGTGGATTGGAAACCTATTGAAGGACACACTGGATATATAGATCATACCAACTCTGAGAGTCGACAATGAGTCAGCAGTGAAGACGATCAAAAATACAATGACCAGCAATGCTGCAAAGCGTATCGCACTGAGGTGTTTCTTCATCAAGGAAGAGGTCCAACAAGGAAATGTGCAAATCGAATGGTGTAGTACCAAAGATCAACTCGCAGATGTCAGGACAAAGGCGTTACCATGACAGACATTCGAGCTATTGCGTGCAAAGTTGCATCTGATTCGAGATACCATCGACGTCGAGGAGGAGTGTTGTGAAACCTATCGTGTGAGCGACGACAATGGCCACGAACATGATGGTGACGATGGCGTGCACAACGACGCAGGTCGCGTCACGATCAAAACCCAAGTGAGCGTCCAACAAGACTAGTTCAAGGCAAGTCCCACTCTTGAGGATGATGACGAAGATCTCCCTCGCTCAACTGACGATATCCAGATTGGTATCGCGACCATGGCGAGCAACCAGACGGGAAACATTCTCAACAACAAGGAAGAAATCGACCAAGCGCATCGGGTACCATACAAGGTAGCAGTCAGACTGCTGGAGTGGCTAGGAGCAAGCAGAGCAAGAGCAGGAGAAAACACAGTGAGGAAGCATGAGAGCGCAGAGGAAGCAGGATAAACATGAACAGCAACAGGCAGTTCAGTTCGCAATCTGCAGTCACTGATCAACACCGAAGAAGGACTTTCGACGCGCAGAGCGCACCGACGAACCAAGACAAAGGAATCAGTCAAGACTCCGGCAGAGAACTTCAACGGACCGACCCCATCTGCTTGCTCTTGTACCATTCGCAACAACAGCTTCCGAGCTCGACAAGAAGACGTTCCTCACGGACGAGATAGTCGACGTGGTGGCGGTGGGAGCCAGTCTGAAGGATCACAACGTCAACCAAGATCGGTCTCACGTACGCACAACACAATGACGTCTACGGCCAAGAGAGAAAGAGCATGGCTCACTCAAGCAACGAGGTTGGTTTGTCGATGGTATTCATTCAGTGAATGACGTCTGCTTTGCTGAGAAGTAGTTCTGGCAGCTTTTTGCTGTGTCTTCTGTTTACATTGAGTGGCTTTGTCTTGCAAAAACCTGGCGCTGGAATGAAGGCGTTTGTTTGCACGGAACCTTCTGATATGCTGTGGCGTCTGTCTTTTTGTTCATCTTCTGATCGATAAGTCAATTGGATGCCTCTACGTGGGTTCACAAATATGTTGCGGCGAATATTTGTACTCAAACAGGTGCTTTCAGTGTGTTTCCACCATGTGGTGGCACTCTACAAGCTTGTCATGATCCCAAATCTTTGCATCTGTTCAGGTTGCCCGAAATAGCCATGTGCTCTTTAGAGCAATCTGGAGATGCTAATGGTGGAGAATCTGATCGCCTGCACTGCCATCTGACTTGGTTGAATGCTTGAGTACACTCTCTAGGGACGATTTGAGTAGGTTTGACTCAAAGCAAGCAAGCAAGCGAGTTGATCAGGTCACGAACAGTTTTGATACCATCTCTACGCGAGTTTTGTCGTTTCCACCACCGCGTTTCCACGTGTCGTCCAATGGCTGGAAATGGGTCTAGTTCGTCGTTCATGGCGACAACATTGGCCTCGGACGTGGTCGGAGCGTCCACCGTTTGTATGAACAATACCATTGATCTAGGAGAAGACTACAGTCTGGACACCTCGTACTTGGCCGTCGACACCAGTACACCTCTGGATCAAGCTGCGATCAACTTGTTGCGTGGCGGTGCGCTTTCCCACAACGACACCATTGTGATGCCATTGCCGAGAAGTTCTAGTTCACTGGCCATACCTGGGCTTCGTCATGCAGCTTCCTCGCGTAGTGACTTGGCGCTGCTAGAGACAAGTAGTCCAGATCACACCCAGGGCAGACGGCACCGCAAGAATCGCTCGTTATTCCATCCAGGGTTGATCGGCTTGGACTCACCTTTGTACGAACAACGTCGACAGGGGTTTGTGCCGACAGACAGTGGCGAAGTCGTGCTAGGCGGCGAAAAGAGCCCACGGTTACTGACGTTGACCTACATGCTGCCGATTCTCTTCTTTCTATGCTGTGGTGGACCATCGGGCGTGGAAATGATGGTGTCCGGGGGTGGTCCACTGCTTGGCATGGCAACGTTGGTTGGGTTTGCCGTCCTGTTTGGTGCGCCGTTCTCCATGATTGTCAGTGAGCTGTGCACAGTGTACCCCAACGATGGTAAGCAGATCCTTGGATCTTGGTTGTGTGCGCTGGTTCCACTGACAAACCCCTGATGTGGTGCGCCAGGCGGCTTTGTGATCTGGGTCACGTATGCATTTGGACCCTTCTGGGGCTTTCAAGAAGGATACTGGAATTGGGTCTCGTGTACGCTCTGCAACGCGCTGTATCCACTTTACGTGCTGCAGTATCTGACCGAATCCTTTGGAGACATCAACTCGGGGTTCATCGAGTACCTTCTCAAGGTTTTGATCACGATTCTGTGCACTTTGCCGACATTGTTTGGTGTACGAGTTGTGGGCAAACTCAGCATGTTGTTGATGGTTTTGGTGTTGGTTCCGTTTGTGATTCTGGCGATCTGGTGCTTTGCCGAAGCCAAAGACTACAATTTGCTCGGGAAAATTGCCGACGGAGCTGGTGACGACAAGAAGGTGCGAGTGGTCATGGGAAGGCATGCCATGTGGTGGTCTTTTATTGTTTCTCTCACTGACGCAGTGCTCTTGTCTGTCATAGATTGATGTGACGACCCTGATCCAGAATGTGTTCTGGTGCTATGATGGCATCTACATGGTCTCGTTGTTTGGTGGCCAAGTGGCCAATCCTTCTCATACGTTCCCACGTGCCATTTTCATTAGCTTGGTCAGCTCGGTGGTGGTCTACGTGGTGCCTCTGATCGCAACCGTGGCCGTCGGCAAAATGAAATGGCAGGACTTCGAAGAAGACTCAATGATCGAAGTGGGTCGACTGGTTGGTGGGTCGTTTCTGCGTGGGTTCTTGCTAGCGTCCAGTGTGAGCACCAACATCGGCATGCTCATGGCATCGGCGTTCACGCAATGCTATCAGATCAACGGTATGGCCGAGTACGATCTGTTGCCAAAAGTATGCGGCAAACGCCATTATTTTTTTGAAACGCCGTATATCGCCATGCTCGTCAACACACTGCCAGTGTTGTGTCTATTGGCGTTTGATTTCAACGTGTTGATGCAGACCAATAACCTGTTCTCGGCTGCGGAGCAAATCCTGATTATTTTGTCGGCACTCAAGTTGCGCGTGGACGAAGCAGATATTTATCGACCTTCCAATAGTGAGTAAAAGGACAACGCGTTGGGTTGGGTTATGACAAAGTATGTGCCTGCGACTGACATGAGTTCTTGTTGTTGCTGTCGTTGAGACCAGTCACGTTGGGACTCGTGGCGTTCCCATTGTTGATGGTTTTTCCTTTGGCCGTGATGGGGTTTGTGGTGGTGACGGCCATTTCTACTGTTGTCGGCGCCATCATCACGCTGTCGTTTGTGTTGATTGGTATCCTCTACGGTCTGTACGACTTTGAGTTCGACAACAGTTCGGAGAGACCTGTGCGATGATAATCGCATTACCTCACTCTTCTTTGGGCACGAAAAGGCATCGAGAACGTGCAGAATGCAGAATCTTGAATTCCAAAGACCACTGTGGCCATCTAAAGACTTCCAGGCCAACCAGTCAACCATAGCAGCTTGTGGCAATTGAGAAAGATTCCTTTTGCTGGCGGGGTTCCCTGCCGACAGACGTCTTGTGACGAATGATATCCATTGGACACCACGGTCTTCATACTTCTCATCTTGGACAAGTGTGGCGACCATCCTGCACAAATCAAAACAACTCACTCGTCAAACTTGATACGACTGGGCAACATCTACTTTTAGGGGAATCCCTCACCGGTTCCGACATGTTAAAGACCGGGACCGGGACCGGGACCGGGACTGGGACCGGATAGGGGAAGTGCTTAACCCTGCATTGGTACAGTGTACCTGACTGTGTTCCTTGTTTGGTGGTTGGTGGAGACCTGCTAAGAGTGTTTGGATAGGGGATACAAGAGGAGCGGCGTGGTTGGCCGATAGCTGAACAGGTTTGGGCCATTTTGGTTGGAACTCAAACGAAAGCAATGGAAGGCAAAGTGGAATCTGTCCAAGTGTTCGGTCGCAAGAAGAACGCCACTGCGGTTGCGTACTGCAAGCGTGGCCATGGTCTCATCAAGGTCAACGGCTGCCCCATTGAATTGGTGGAACCCGAGATTCTTCGCGTGAAAACCTATGAACCCGTGCTTCTTCTCGGCCAACAGCGTTTCGCCAACGTACGTCCTTGTTGCTCGCTCGCGCCTTGTCGCGAATTGTTGGGTGTTTTGTGAATGCTGCTTTGCTGCTGTATTGGCATGTCGCCGTCGTTTATGGTTGTTTCGGCATGTGTGGATGGTGTGTTGTGTGCTGTGTGCTGTGCTTCCTCGAGTCGAGTTTATCGGTGAAACCGCATCAACAACTTGGTCACAGAATGAGCACTCTCTGCCTCAAATCCGCTTCCAATGAACCTTGCGTCCTCCACTGCAGACCTTTGATCACATGCACGCTTCTTTTGGCGTCCACTTCCCCACTCCGCATCCATCCAACATCGAGAAACGACCATGAAAACGATATGAAAGAATACTGAAGACGGTTGAAAGAGAGTACACTTGTATTCACCTGGGTGTTACTGTCGACGTGACTGGCATTCCATGGACGGTCTTCCCGGCGGTGATCCCAGTGAGACAAGACTCTTGTTCTTCGTCATCAGACCCCCACCCATCTGTGTGCGCGCTTTGCAACTGTGTGTCTTGTGTGTGTGTGTTAGCGTGTCTTGTGTGTTGGCAAAGCGTGCTGTCCGCAATTGAGTTGCACCCCCTCGAAAATGACTGGAGAAATGACGATTTATTGTGTTGTCTCTTTGTATGATACATGGCACTGGCCTGGGCTTGTTGGTGTGTGGCTGGCTATGGTTGTCTTGCTGTGTGTCTATGCTTGTGTCTTGTGACCCAAAACTACAGGTGGACATCCGTATCCGCGTGAAGGGTGGTGGTCGCACTGCTCAGATCTACGCCATCCGTCAGGCCGTTGCCAAGTCGCTCGTCGCTTACTACCAAAAGTGTAAGTCGCTACTGACGCCAAACCCTCTGTGATCAACAACGATGCTGATATGGTGTCGGATGCATGCCAATTACAGTCGTCGATGAGGCCTCCAAGAAGGAAATCAAGGACATCCTCATGGCCTATGACCGTACTCTGCTCGTTGCCGACCCACGTCGCTGCGAATCCAAGAAGTTCGGTGGCAAGAGCGCCCGTGCTCGTTTCCAGAAGTCTTACCGTTAAACTTCGAGAGCTGTTGCTTTGGTTGGCGGTTTTTGCTTTGTAGCTTTCTACCAATAAACGAAACCTTGAAGAGAACCAACTTTGAGCTCTTTCATTCATGTTGTGTCGGCTTTCATTGGGATGTTGGTCGCGCAAAGGTGTTGGTGATGCGTCGTGTCGAGCGTGAGAACTCTGATATGATCACGACAATGCTGTTCGAGACAGGTGGCCTCCTCGGCTGTTTGTTGGCATCCAACAGCTTCGCCAAAAGCCACCAATTGGCCACAGCGCAGTCCAACAAGTCGGGCGCCGCCAGAGAATCAAACGCAGCGACAGCTTTCTTGCATTCTCGATGGCACAGCGGTGGTCATGCAAACACTCCAAAGCGTCCAAGTGCGATGCTGTTGGTGCATTGTGGTGTTAGTGAGCTGCCATGAACGTGTTGGACTTCTTGTTGATATGTCAGTGACTGCGATGCCTCATCGTGGGCTGACATGTATGCATGCATACAAGTCAAAGGAGAGGTCCATCGCCTATGGCGCCATGATGGCGTTCGACGCTGCTGCTACTGCAGCTAGAACTGCTCGGTTGTCGGATTGTTGCAGCTCTTCCCTTTCTTCAGTGTCTTTCTGAATTTCCTGGGCGACTTCATTGATCAATGTGTCAAAGGTCCACGGATCATCGGCTTCGACAAGCTGCCACCACACAGAGGACCCATCAGTGCGAGCGCACGTGGCCATCATTCTTCCAGTTTTGAATCTTACCGCTCGTTCGGGGCACAACACGCTCGTCAACAATTGCAGATCCACGCCAAAGTTCTGTGACCATACGAGAACAAAGATCTTCGTTGGTCAATCGCCATAGATACCCAATGTTCTGGTTGTTGGTTGGCACCCACCGAAGCGTTCGGCAGCGCGTTCTTGATGTCTTTGTCGAGCTCTTTGAGCGTCTGAACAGATCTGTTCGCATTACGAGGAGCCTCGGCGACTACACATGCGCAAGAAGATGAGTAGAGCCGACATCAAAAGAGGAAGAGCACCCAAAGCCATCCAGAAGAAACAATGCAACGTTGGTCGCCATACCTTGTGTGGTGATGTCGGGATCTCGCTCTTCTTCTTCCAGGTCTGGGATCTCGATGATTGCTGCACTCCGAGCACCGAGAGTCAGCTATCGCACAACAAACAAAAGACAACAAGCAGAGACAAAAGCCAAATCGTGAATCAACCTGTCGTGTCGACGTCTTCGTCCTCAAAATGCTTGTTCTTCTGCTTGGTTTTGGAGTCGCTGGCGCCACTGGCTTCGCCAGTGGAGCGTCTTCTTCGAGAAGATTTGGTGGGTGGCTCGGATGACTTGTCATCGGCTCCATCCGCGCTGGCATTGGTCGCTCCAGTGGCACCACCGGCAGTGGTTCCGGCGCCAGAGGTAGCTCCAGAACTCGAGTCTTTCTCGCTGGGTGATGGGTCGCCGGCTTCCCAGCCCACGGTGCTTCGTCGCTGAGGCTTGGGCTTGGCGTCATCCAGCGTTTCTTCTTCTTCTTCTTCTTCAGCCGGAACGTTTTTGGCGCCGGTGCCGCTGATGGAACGCGCGGACTTGGTGTCCCAATTGCTGTCGTCGATCATTTTGGAATCAGCCATGTGGCGTTTGGGTTGAGGGACACTTCTAGTCGATTGCTGAAGATCCATGATTGGCCAATAATATACTGCCAGAGGATTCATCAGAACCAACTCAGCTTCCACACAGTATTAACGTATGCGTTGGGCCGACTAATGGAAGAGACCCATTTGTGTTTATGAAGCTTCAACAAATGGACCAGCAGAATGTTTTCTTTTGCTCGCAGAAGTGGTGGGTTGCCGGTGTAGTTGATCTTGAAGGGTTTGGCAAGCCAAGGCAAGGAATGGTGCACCACATGCGAATGTCAACGGCTCGTGACGACGTCTTTGGAGACCTTCCAAGATATGCACTCAGGAGCAACTGGAGATGATGGCCAAATGCTGTAACTCCCGCCCTCGGAGCTGTCGAATCATTTTGAACAGTTCGCCAAGCCGCCGTTTGTCCAACAACACTCAGTGGTCGATGCATTATTGTAATCTTTGTCTATCAAAGGTGTCGTCTTTGGCAAATCCATCCAGGTTTTGCTCACCCATCAAGGTCATCTGGTTGGCCTTGGCTTTCAGGTGGAGTTGTCTGTATACCAACAGGAAGTTGACGCATCTGAGTGCTCGAAGATGAAGACGAGACAATGTTGATCCAAAACAACCCTGCACCACGATCGTGGATTGTTCGAGTGACCGTGGCATTTGCTGTCATGACGATTCCTGCGTTTTGGTGCAGCATGTGATTCACTCTGTGACAATCTTGTTTCGATTGTTGATGATCTCTAGAGCCCATTCGTTCACCAATGCGATTCGTGTTGGGTCACTTCGAGTGGTCAATCGCTCCAAATTGTTCAGTGTTTTTACTCTTGGTGTTGGATCCGGTAATCCAGCACGAGGTGCAGACACATCGCTGTCGAGACGAGCACCTGCCCTATTGGTCACTCGATCCCCACATGGTAAGAGTTCGCGAGCAAGATTCCTCAAGGACTTGATCATACGCCTTCCCAATTCATCCGCCACAGGAAACAAGGGTCCACCAGCAAGTTCACCACGTGAAACCCTCAGCGCGAACGCAAAGGCTCTCCCATTGTAGAGTGCAGTTGACACGAGCCACAATCACATCTCCATCCCGGTTCAGATTCACATTCATAGCGATGTTGGACACGAAGTTGTTGAGAAAACAAAATATCTGGGATATAAGTGCCAGTATATGGCATTGTCGTTCGACACTCACCCATATGAGAATTCGCTTATGTCTTTGATGGTCGGTCGATCCATGCATGGGTGTGGTGTATGTTGGAAGTAGAGTACAAAATGATACCGATATTACACCGGTACAGTACGGCAGTGTTTCACATAATGTTGCACGAAGGTTGTGACTGTGTGCCCCATTCTGTTTTGCCGCGCTTGGGTCCACCAAAAAGCTCGCGGGAACCATCAAGGCTTGGAAAAGCAACGACGACCAAACGCCAAAGCGGAAAGTGTAGCGCCGAAAGAGAGCAAAAGCGATGCGATACGAACTGAATCAGAAAGTGCTGGCGGAGCACGGCATCATGTTGTACGATGCCAAAGTGCTGAAAATCGACGATGCCGTGCAACCGACCCAGTATTTTGTGCACTACCAGGGGTGGTCCAAGAAATGGGATGCCTGGGTGCCCGAAGATCGCATTTACCACGACACGCCGGCCAATCGTACTTTACAAGCCCAGAAAAAAACCCAGGCCAACGAAGAAAAGAAAAATAACAAGAGCAAGAAGAGCAAAAAGCGCATCATTACATCCAGTGGTGGCCTGTTGGAGAACAACAAGAACCACACGCCCTTTAAAAAGCTCAAGGTGCACGCCGACAAAGACACGGAAGATCACGACTTTGTCAATGGTCAAGATGCTATGTATGGCGGCATGAAGCTGGACGACACCAAGCGCGTGACCATTGCCATTCCATTTGTGCTGAAAAAGCAACTGGTACTGGACTGGAAAGAAGTGACCCAGGAACCGTATCGATTGGTTAGCTTACCACGCAAACCCACAGTGGCGCAGGTAAAGAAACGTTTGTGTATCTTTCATTGGATTGCCTCGAATGGACCCAAGTGCTGACCGCGTGTATGGTGTCTCGGAATCCCACAGATCTTCAAGAACTATCTCGAGTTCAAGCGGGCCAAGATGAAAATGGAGTCACCCAGTGATGAACAAGAGTATAAGGTGGGTTGGCGAGCTGTGTTTTCTGGGTTGTGGTCTCGAATAGATGATATGGAGGGTGAAGCTAATGGTGCAACGGGTGGTGCGACTGAACAGAACATTGAGAGCATTGTCGAGGGCATCCAGTCGTATTTCGACCGAAGTCTGAATTACATTCTGCTGTATCGCATGGAACGCCGTCAGTACGAAGAGATCCACGCCAGAAACGAGGAAACCCCGCTGTCGTCCATCTACGGCGCGGAGCACTTGCTGCGACTCTTTGGTGAGTAACGAGGTCTGCCACTGAGGCAAGAACTCCATGGCGTGACTGACTGAATGATATGTGTTCAGTGCGCCTGCCTGTTTTGTTGGGCAACACCCTAGCGAGTGACCAAGAGCTCTCCCAAGTGGTCAAGATCATCTCCGATTTCCTCAAGTTTCTGCAAAAGAACCATTCTAGTTGGTTTCTCGACCGATACGACATGGATAACGATACCGAATACGTGAACGAACTGCTACATAAGACCACCGGCTCCACCATCACCAGTGCTGCTTCCACCCCGACCACGTCATCTGTAGCAAGCGGAGCAGCAACCGCCCCAACCAACAAGCGCGTGGCAGCGTCTTGATTCGACCACATTTTTTCGGGCGCCCAAGACTTCTCTTCCACTTCCCAACAAGATGCTTCCGTCACCATTCAAGTCATTATTCGGCATTTAGAGATTCATTAACGCAGTGGTGAACGGCTTCATCGCTTGTTTAGGGACCTTATGAATTAGCTTTTGCTACTCTTTGTGTGATGCGTGACGTTTGTGTTTTCTCTTGGCCATCTCTTCACGGGCTTATGGTTGATCAGTAGAGTAAAAGTCCATCAGTCATATAAGCACCATCATAACAGCAGCCCACGATACCACGGAACTACTTGTTCTTCTCGCGGATTAAGTCAAACTGCTTCTGAAATCTACTTGTGCACTTCGAACTTGTATTCCAGCTGGTAC
This sequence comes from Paralagenidium karlingii, assembly GCA_027475765.1. Lineage (NCBI taxonomy): Eukaryota > Oomycota > Peronosporomycetes > Paralagenidium > Paralagenidium karlingii. Next base: position 10,472 of record JAMFLO010000513.1, read on the forward strand.
ACGCCAACGGATTGGTCGGCTTCCGTGTCGTAGTCGCACCAGTCATCGCTGAGGTCCACGTCTTCAAACTTGGCGGTCTCGCCGGCCGAAATGACCGTGTAGCCACTTTCTGGCGACCAGGCGCAGGGTTCCAGCCCGCGGCAATCAAAGCCTACAAATGGCACAAACTCACCCGAGTCCTGGGCCTGAATGGGGCGGGTCAGCTTCTTGATGTCGCGTAATACGGTCAACTGCGCATTCTTCTTCGCGCCGGGCCATTTCATCACGAAATGGGCTTCGCCTCTTCCGCCGCCGACTTCGACGTTTTCTTCGTCCGACACAAACACGCCCTTGCGGGTCTCTTCGCCGTTGGTCTCCTTCACGTCCAGACACCAGCGATGCAACGGCGGCGCCTCCAGCTTCTCAACATTCTCCAAGTCGGCCTTGACGTACAACACAAACACCACCATTTGTTGTTGGGTTTGAATTTCACAAAATGGCCAAAATGCCACCAGGGATCAAACGAAATTACGTATTTATCCACAATGATCATCATCCAATGACATCCATAGCCCAAGGCAAGAAGGGAGGTTCTGCCCATGGGATTGGCTAGGATTGGTTTGTGCGGAACGAATATTGGCCAATGGTTGGGCCGAATGCTTCGGCTTTGTTTTTCTTTCTTTTCCTCAAAGGAAAGGGACCAAAAGGGCAAATTCCCCCGAAAAGAAAGGGCGGCAACCACAAGTCATGGATCCTGCCTTTGAAGCTGCCGAGCGCCGACGGCTTGAGCGCTTGCAGTCCTTTGACTATGGGGACCAATTCCACCAGTCGCGGACTCCCTCCCACTCGCATTCCCCGGCACGACCGCAGATGTCGCCACACGCCAAGACGCCCAACAACCCGCCTGCTTCTTCCGGGGCCCAGGCGTCTCCGCACTTGCACAGTCAGCTTCAGTTGGGTTCCGCCTCACCGCGACTTTCGTCCGGTGGACTCACCAGTGAACTGCTCTCGGCGCTGCAGGATGAACAAGAGGACGCATCCATGTCCAACCACGAAGACGGCGACGATGAGTCCATGTCGTCCAGCTCGTCGCTGGCCATGGAGACCGAACTAATCATCCAACAGGCCTTTGAAGACGCCAACTCCATGTCGCCGCCCAATTCCGTTGCAAAGCCCCTTCCTGAGCCATCGGAACTGTCTGTAAGTCGCCAGCAATTCGATTTTGTTACACAGCAGCAGCAGCAGCAACAACAACAGCAACAACAACAACAACAACAGGATCAACAGCATCAACAACACCAACAGCAGCATCAACCGCAGTCCCCTCAACAGCAAATGAGTCTCTTGGAACCCATGCCACCCCCTTCAACCATTGTGTCTCCACCCATGAACCCTTCGACGCCATCCAATGCGTTTGGCCCCCAAACACTTGAACTGGCGGCCAATGCTGCTTCGTCCCCAAATTCCCCGAGTTCGGGGCTGATGGCCGACGGATTCCCGCCGAGTGCCTTTGAGATTCGCCGAAGAAAAGCGCAACGAATGTGGCTCAAAGTGCAGTTTGCTCCCGCCATGAGCAAAGTGGTCCGATCACAGGACCCGTCGTTGAGCCCGTTGCGAATGAACGAGCGTGGTGGCAAGAATTTCAACCTCATGGACGACGATGAAGACGATGATGATGAAGATGAACGGCAGAGTAACTCGAAAGACAGTTCGCGTGGGCAGAGTTATGGTCGTCCTTCATCTCCACGAAGGAATACGTCCAGCACATATTCACAAGAGCTTCATGGTGATTCTGCAGCAACGAATAGCCACCAGGATTCGATCCAGGAATTCTCTGTCAAATGGGCTTCTCCAAAAGACCAAGGCGTGGACAAAGAGGGTTATCAACTCACCATCGCACACCAAGAGTACAACGGCCTGCAGTTACGACTCTGGTCCAACGAAGACTTTGCGATGTCTAGTGATACATCCAACTGGTTTCTTGCACAGGGCCACTTACCGCGTGCACGGGTTCAACTAGATCTTTCGTTTGTTTCCGCTCATTTACAAGTGAAAGTGTTCCCAATTGGGTATGTGTGTGACGAAAATGACCAGTATGTCATGGAGTATCTCGATAGTCAGGCTTGCTCTATCACATCATCAAGAGAACAAGCACTATACATCCGAGTGTACGCTAGTGAAGAGGTTCCCAGTGGTCAGTATGAGGTTCCAGTGCGAATTTTCACGCAATTACCTGGTTTTGAAGACGAAGAACTCTCGTGGACCAGTGTGCTCCACATCAAAGTGGCCAGTTTGGTGTTGCCGCTACCAAAAGACTGGAGTTTTCACCTGGACTTGTGGCAACATCTGACTTCTATTGCTCGTGCTCATCGTGTCTCACTGTGGAGCGAGCAGCACTTTAGTCTGATTGACAAATACTTGGCGTTACTAGCGCAATTGGGCCAGAAAGCGATCAGCGTTGTGGCCACTGAAATGCCGTGGAGTGGCCAACAGTGCCACATTGAAGAAGACTATCCATCGGCCCTTTATGAACATTCTTTGCTTGAAGTATACGAGGACGAACATGATGCTCGCACTGCCGAGCAAACCGCCGATGGTTCTAATCGTTCATGTTCATCACCAAGAAACTCGATATCTACGTCATCGTCACCATCAAAGTCTAGCGGAAATGGAAGCACTGTTACTGGCGACTCTGGAGGAAGAACCTCGAGCTCAAGTCCTCGCAAGTCTTTCTCGTCTCAACAGCCGCCAGCGCCGTTTTTCAAGATTGATTTTCGTCATTTGGACCGCTTGCTCACAATGGCAAGTTCCTATCATATGATGCAAGAGATTGAGATCTTTGGGCTGATGTCCATTTGGCGTGACTTTCGAAATGGTTTTGATGGACCAGTGCGTGATCCCAAGAGTTGTGATTTGTGGCGTATTCGTTGCTTCAACAGACAGTCCCACAAATTTCGGTACTTGAAGACCATGGAAGAGATTGAACGTTTCATTCGGCTCCTGTACGAGCATTTTGTGGCTCGAAACCTCGTGGATCACGTACGAATCTGTGCGGATGAGCCGCATGACTTGAAGCTGTTTTACGAGCAGATGAACTTCTTGCGACCACTTGCACCGTTGTTCAAGTATAAAGTGGCCATCAACCATTATGAGTTTATGTCGTATGCCCCGCCCGAAGTGCTGGATTATGTGCCGTACTTGCCTTTGGCATGTGCGGATGTCTCGTTGACCGAGAACATCAAGCGACAGATTCATGCTAAAGGAGGCAAAATGTGTTGGTATGTTTGCTGTGGGCCAAATTTCCCCAATCAGTTCGTATCCTCACCACTTGTGGAAGGCGAACTCATTGGGTTGTTGACCTTTTTCCTGAAGTTGGACGGCTTTTTGCGGTGGAACTACTGTTTATGGCCCGCGCAACCATGGCAAAACCTTAAATGGCGGGCTAGTTCCTGGAAAGTCGGTGATATGTACTTTGTGCTGCCGGGTCTACACGGAGCTCCTGTCGAGACGTTGCGCTTCGAGTCTTTGCGGTTTGCGTTGCAAGTGTATGAGCTGCTCAAAATGGCGTCGAAAGTGCTCCCTCAAGCTCAAGCCCAGCCACTGTTGACCGAAATTGCGTCGATGGTATTCCGGACCAGTGATTACTCCGACTTTGCGAATCCGAATCTCTCCCGTCATGAGCTATTCTCGTTGGATCCGATGGATTACCAGCGAGCACGAACTTTGCTAATTGAAACGCTAGCCAGCACTCCAACGCCCAAGGCCACCACTGCCACCCCGCCGCCGATGAGTTCGCCTTCTCCCCAATAGATTCGCGAACAACAGGAAAAAGAAAGTATTGTGTGAATGTGAAACGTGAAATGTACTGTGCAGTCAGTGATTATCATCCATCTCGCTCTACTCCTATAATACATCCATTCCCCAAGTGCTTGTGGTCTGTGTGCAAAAAAACCGACTCTTGGCCCCTCCTGATCATGATGCGGCACAAGGTTCAGCCGCAGTCCTCGAATCCCAGCCCCGCTGCAACCATCAACAAAGGGGACTCTCGTCTCGTTGTGACAGCAAAAGCCTTTGTGGTGTGCTGGTGGATGGTGGTGCCCTTCCAATCAGTGGACGGCGCCTTTCTTGCGGCTCAAACCTGGCTGTATCACTGGATTCTTGATGATCCTGAGATCATCAATGAATCTTTTGGGTGCCTGATCATGGATATGGGAATGATTCGCTTGGAGTCCTGAATTGGATGTTCGCCGCAGTGGTTGCGTTGCACGTCATGTCGTCGGCTCGCATCGGATTGAACTCGTTGAGAGCACACCGATTGATTCTTGCGGATTCGAACAACAGGGCCACTGCTTGTGCCAGCCTCTCCACCAAGATCGCCAACTCGATACCACAAAACGTGGTTCTAGCATTTACCAATGCCTTGAACCAGTGGTTGGTCTCGATGGTGAGTATTTTGACGAATTCGTTTTGCTCCAAGAGTATCTCGAAGTGGGGTCGCAAATCTACTAGGCCAACCAACTCAGCACGTTGATTCCGTCACGATGAATCAACAATGTCGTTGTTGGCATGATCTTCATCAACTGCTTGTCCACGCCATTGATTCATCAATTTGTTCCTGTCTCCCAACCCGTCGTCTTCTTGAAGTCACCATGAGCTCGTTACTCAACGTCATCAACTCGGAAGTGATCCCACTTGTGATTTTCTCAAAGTATATTCGTGCCTATGACCCCGAACAGCACAACTTTCCGTTTGACAACCTGTTTGATGATGCCTGGTACACCAGAGCACTTCGTGAGAACCAGCAGCTGTTTGTCATATCATGTATCGATCTGTTTTCGACTTTGTGGCCCCATTGCAGTCTTTGGAGTTGTCTGGTCATCTGTCGGAAAACTCTTGGACGAAAAAGCACCAACCGTGGAAGCAATGACCCGGTCACAACCATTCGGATTGCTCCGTCACAGCGAGATGGCGGCAGTGATCATGATTCTGCGTGGCATGGAAACTCTGGCCACAGGTTCAAGGACAGAATAATATCATCGGTGCACTTCGTTTTGAAGAATCTGCTCTGGAAAAATCAGGTCTGGTGGTCTTGTTCCTGCACGTTGCTGCTCATAGCGCTACCCAGGTTGTGATCAATTGGAACTGTTATCGTCGCCACATCGGAAGCACTGCGAGCGAAATGGAAGCGATTCTGAGCCAACTCAATCCTGAAACGACTATCACTTTGATCATTAGCCATTGTCCACGACTCGAGATGCCACCGTCCATCCACCTTTTTCGCAGAATGGATGGTATCGAGATCTACAACTCCAGTCTATATGGTTGGCCAAGTGAAAGTGCTGTGTGTGACCAATAGCTACCACAACTGTCCTACATGTTTTTCATTCGAAGAAACATGAGTTCCATTCCAGAGGGGCCTTTTGACCGAGTGCTTTCCTCCGTCAGTGCAGCAACTGGTGTTCCATGAATACAATCTCACGTCCCTGCCACTGTCGACAACGAAATGTTGGGGCCATCTGTTCTTTGGTTCCTTCGAGTTCAACGGATTGGAGTCAGTTCCACCAGTCATTACCGAGACAACCGTTTGCGAGTGTGTATCTGGTGGGCAATCCGTTGCGCCAGCCACCAAGTTGTCTCTTCAGCAACAATGATTTGTCTGGAACGCTTCTGGCATCTTTGCCCAGTGAGACGAGTGCAACTCTGAGTGCATTGACAAACGTGGATCTCGAACACACCAAGTTGCAGGTTGTACCTCCGTATTTGCAGAAATGGTATCTAAGCAATCTCAAACTAGGGCGTGAGGTTGTCCTCTCGTTATTTGGCAGTCCATTTTGCGACCAGTCACTCGATGAGTCTCTGTTGGACGAAAAGATTTATCAACAGCAAGCATGTGCACGTGATGTGGGATCAGTCGCAGGATGGTATCCGATGGATTTGATGCTTCAACAACAGCTTCCTTCGCTACATGTCAAATGATAACCCGGCGAACATGTAGACCCTCATCCCGTCACCAAAGCGACTCTTGCGATCCTTTGCAAGAACCAGGGTCCTTATAGTGAGTATGCTTGGGGATGATTCTGCTCTTCCGCTCGTTGGAAAGCTCCTTTCTTGCTTCCCAGACGCCGATGTATCTGTGAATTCTAGTTGATTCCTGAGATCGAGATCGCCAGGGTGGTGTATCATGCGTTATGCGAATGTGTCAGATGAAAAGACAGCTCCATGTTTTCGGCACTACCGCCAAAGTGTCGAAGAAGAAAGGTGAAGAAACGACGTCACAAACAGTTGGTGGCTCTCACGAAGCACGCGGACGAACCAGGCATTATGGAAGATCTCGTCATGAGGAAAATTGTGGCCACATCGCATCGTCAACACGGATTCATTTCTGAAGAATCACGAAAGGAATCACCGCCGAGTGGACAGAGTTAAGAAACAAGCGCATGGAGATCTGTAAAAAGAGGGCGAAACGAAGTGATGGAGGTCAATGGATGGTGGCATGTGGTTGACGAAGATCTGACAACGCCATGACTGGTTCTGCGGTAGCATTCATCTGGTTGGCTTGAACAATCAGCGGTACAGCTTTGAACCACTCTTGCAACACACGAAACTCCTCAAAGTACTTGCACGCACTGGTTGTTGTCACTGTATGATCAGACCATCGTCCCCAAGCACCTAATTTTGCGGCTTTAAGCACGTGGAACCCCACTCCAGTTGCTGACACAACAGATCAGTTGCTGCGTTCTCTCCCACGGGGGCAACAACGACTTGACATGCTTCCCTGCGTCAGATGCGAACGCGAAGCATATCACATCCAGCGAGGCAGAACTCAACTCTACGACGTCACCCCAATCAAGCGTACTTCATTGAGAACGATCATTTCGCGCACAAATCGACATCTGATGTGACCCGTGTAATCTCGAGCAAGTTGGTAGGTGAAGATGGAGACATCAGCACCCAAGATGGAGACAAGTGTGAGTATACTCGATGACTCCAAGCGTCCATGAAGAATCGCGCAACAAGTAGCGGGGTGATCCCTGTCCTGCTCGACCACATGAAGATACTCAAGAACGCAAGCAACCACGACGAAGGGGACGACCAAAGTTTCTTCAAACATCACGTACGGTTGGCGTGGCTTGATGGATGCTTAAGGTCCTGTTTGAAAATGTACCTCTTAGCAATACGCGGAACTGCGCACCAGTGGTTTCATGAGTGGTTCTTTGCTTAACAGCAAAACCGCTACACTGTCTGCTCAGGATTCCGCTCGGCACCGCCTGGACTCCAAGTGGATCATTCAATCAGCTGTTCCATCCCTGTGAGGAATGGACTCCCCACCGAGTGAACCAAGCGAACCGACCCATGTGGGCAGCGTGACTAGCTATTGTTGCCAACGTCTGCCTGTCGAAACAGTGCATTGGCTGCGACACTATTTGGGGTTTACTTACGTCGCGCTCACGCTGTTTCTCAGAGTTCGCTTTTCTGGTGGCAACTCAATCCACGCTCAGCAAAGATCTCTTTTAGCCCCTGGTTGAACACCACCCATGGGTGGCAACGTATTGAACAAACACGTTCCTTCCAACTCACCAGTCTAGAAATCCGCGCAGTTTGCCTTCGCGGTGATGGCCCAAATCGCGTTTTCGCCGACTTACCCACGAACTGTTTTGCTGCAGCATGTCAGCACCCCGGCGCACGTCATTCCTTCGCTTCGACAAAATACCAACGAGCTCATCTGCGAGAAAAGTCATTCTCCAAACGAATCCACAGCTCATCCAGTTCGCAGTGAACACCAACAACACCAGCCACTTGCTGCGTCAACGAGTAATGGCCGCCGACCCCAAGACCCATGGAATCTGTTTGGCTGGTGGTACGCTTTCGATTGGGTCATGGGCTAGCGTGAAGCCATTCGGTTCGAAGGAGAAAGTGGCGCGTGACGGCCGACATCGCACTGTGAACTTGCGAGGCTTTGAAATCCCATCGAACATGGGATTGACGTTCCTGCCTAGTGACGCTGCCATGGCGAGGTTACTCTCGCGTGTTGGACATTAAGCTTGGACGCTGATTTATCTAAAGGAAGCACACACTACACCATGCAATGCTGAAGTGCAGTTATGTGGTGGCTGGCATCACGGAACGAATCACTTTTGTGAATGCATTGGGCATCCGAAAGAACATCGGCGTCAAGCAAGACTCCGCACTAGCCCAGCAACCGCGTTGAAGTCAAATTGGGCACCGATCAATGATTTGCGGGCTGTTGGCGACACCGAGACGGTGATCTCGGGTATGGGTTTGGCTCATTGTTCCTCCCAGTTTTATGAGAACTTCAACCTGTCAATGGAGCAGGTTCTTGCCAATGATGGAGACTTAACAGATCTGATGGCTCCGCAAGACCAGATGCTTCGCCAGGTTCTCGGGCCATTCGGTTCCATTGACATGAGGACACCTTGGAAGCTCACGACATGCACAGCAGCATTCCAGCTGATCTCCGTCAAAGTGTTGCCCCACTTGCTTGGTGACCTCTTCAAGATAACTCCAGAGACCGGGTCTGGTAGCCTTCTGTGCAGCGAATGCGAAGGCATGTCGTATGTCCATGGATTCTTTGAGTTTTCGGACAATTGCGTGGCAAGCCATCATGCGGAAGAAGTGCAGACGACTCGGATCATGCTTGTGGCTTCTTTACTAGCAGTCGGCGGTGTTGCTCCAAGCGAATCCCAGACGATCTGTCAGAGTGGACGACAGATGCCGATGATTGCGTTGAAGCTCTTGAGAGAACCAATCGGTTCGTGACAGCGCACCTGACAAAAGAGGACCGTCAGCTCGTTCAGTCGAGGGCTGCCAACGCACGGGAAGATCTGTTGCAGGTGAACCCGGAGCTGATTCAGTTCGCTGCGTACAATAGCAACGCCAGTCGTTTCGCCTTGCTGCGTCACCCGTTGATGACTGCGGATCCCAAGGATCCATGTGCTGATTGGTGGGATGCCATGGGATGGGCCTCGGGTCAGCGTGAAATCGTGCGGTATCAAGGCGACGACGGGTCTCTGACGTTGATGCTCGCTCAAGTTCCTTCTTTGACGGTTGACTGTGTGACCACCGAAATCGCAACGAGCATGTCGTCAGCGCTGCTTCGAGTCATGCAATACACCACGGTGCTGGCCGCTGTATGTGGCCTATTGGTGCTTGGAGATGCCACCGCTAGCAAGGGCCGAGTGGCGGATGCCAACTTAATGCAATTCAATCGAGTGACTGGCGCGGTCTCGATCGGAAGGCTCATGCTGTTTGCTCGTGGCATCCTGGCAGTCATCGTGATCAGTTCGAGCCATGTCGTTCTCCGTGCCCATGGCTCCATGACTATGTTCGAGGAGGTGACTATGCCATGGAACAACGTAATGCTTGCAGCTGGGGAGACCTGCTGGTTGGCGTACGTGACAACGGATCTGCTAGTGGCGTTCACCCAGGGGTCCAGGTATCACTGTGGCGTGGTCGGAGCACTCATTGCTCAGCTGAACGTCGCATTGATGAAACTAGTGAATCCATTCGAGCACAGTGCCGAGATCGATGTGCAATGTGAAATCCTGGTTTTCATCCTCGATCTGTTGTGCCACAGCGGCACAGCGACAATTGGCAGTCTGACACGACTCGTCCTCGTCGCCGCCTTGCCGATCGCTGTGACGCTTGTGATGATTCTGGGGATGCGAGTCGTGGTTCCACCCTCGACCAATTCTTCCTGGTGCGAAGATACTGCTAAGTGGCATCGCCCACGAAATGTTTAGCAGCGATGGATGGATCCACGAGGATGGCTACCGGTACCTCGACAGCGCGTCGGCCATGCTGACAGGGCTGGTCACAATTCACTTGGGTCGGTTTGCTCGCGTGTTGGATGTGAAAACGTGGGGACTATGTTGTATCTGCACAAGAATCGACTGGATGACAAGGCACCTAGAGTCGGACCGAGCCGTGTCCCGGGAGCATCATCGAGAGCTACTCCCCCGAGAAACGGAATAGCTCTCACGCTTGGAGTTGATGAAAGCCAAACCGAAAAGGAATCAATGACTTGATGACCGAGTTGAACCAGACAGACGTTTGTTTGGTCAGCATCGCAACGCATCCATGTGCAATGTACATTGCTTGGGTGCCCAGTTTTCTTGTCCTTGTGCCAAACGCTCATGCCGATGGCCACTTGACAGGAACTGTCTGCTCTCTCGTATGGCGAGATCAATGGTTCATTGCAGTCGTTCAAGCCGTTCAACCATCGAGTCTGGTCGGAAGGAACCCGTTTGTTTAGTCACTCATCGTTGTCGAAGGCGACAGTCAGTGCTATCGCATTCTTTAGCTTGTCAGGCACACCACTTGTGTCGTCGTTGTCACCACGCTGGCCATCATGCACAGCCGACGCGACACTAGACAGCTGGTTGTTCTTCAAACACAGAAGAGTCCATGATTTCACATCCAAAACTCGCCAACAACCTCTGAATTTGAACGTCACAAGTCCCGTCAGCATCGCAGACGCCTGGTCCAGATACCATCGACCTTCATGCATCCACCCGTCGCGATGGTACACCTCTTTCGCGATGGCAGACAACAACAGAGCTCCACCACCAGTCGTCTTGAAGGGTGTTAGCACCAAACGTGACCCAACGAGTACCAGCAAAGTGATTGCGACGGTAACCAACGAGAGGAGGACGAGCAGTGACAAACTTCCAACCTCAACACTCCTGCTGTGGCAAACCACGTCTCCATAGAACGTTATCATCTCGCACTGCAGATCGATCTCCGCGTTGTGTCCAAACGGTCGGATGAGCCCGATCATGGCGTTGATCGCCTGCACGACAATCGCAGCAAACGCTGCATAACGAAACGTGTACCCATGTGAGAACGTCACAACTAGCTCTGTGAGAACATACGACAGCCAACACGACTCCCCTGCAGCGATCACCACGTTGTACCACGGCTTTCTCGACTCCTCCAGTTTCACCATCGATCCATGTTGGTGGAGAACCAGATCGCTGGTGCTGAGCATACAGATGGCGATGATGCC
>JAMFLO010000514.1:0-21421 GCA_027475765.1 Paralagenidium karlingii
CACTAAGAGCGCCGCCGCTCTTTGCTTTGTTGCAAACCGCTTCCTCACAAGCAACAGACAGTGTAAGTCTGTAGTGGGATCTCCACTCAGGTCCCATTAAATACTCTATCTCCTTCGTTCGGAAACACTTTTCATATCCATGTTTCTGCCAAACGCTTGATACCATTTGTATTTGGCTTGGTTTGGGGGTTTCAGGGTCGTTGTGATCAATGCCAAAGAGGGTTGGGTCTTCAGTTTCGGGTTTTCATGGGCCCATCGTTGGAGCTGAGGCGGGGATAGATGAAGGTTGGCTGCGGGCTACTCGCCAAGACGCAGCTCTTGCGTGCCGCTCATGCGGACGCGGCGCTCGCGGATCTCAATCATGGCGCGGGAAATTCGAATCTGGATGCTCTTGATTCTGATTGGATGGACTGTACTTCAAGCAGTGACCTTGAAGTGTCTATTTCCTCATCTGCGATTCTGTCCCGCCAAACTTGGTATTGTCCCGCTCAGTTACAAAACTGAGAGAAATCGGTACTATTCTGTTCTTGGGTGGTGTGTGATGCATCTTACCTTTTTGATAAACCACTTTTCGTGACTTCTTATAGGTATTTGTGTGGTTCTATTCTGCCTCACGATATCATACTGGTTTTGCGGAGTATAGATTCTGATAATGCCTTTTTGGCAACTTGTCGCATCTGTGACTCTGTTGAGACCGAAAATGGTACAGTCTACACTTTCAATACTGATAGAGGTAAAACACGATACCCTCACAACCTGATTCTTTTATGTACTTCAACCTCAGCCATGCTACATTTTCAAATCTTCCCGCCAGGAAGAAGATGAGAAGGAAGAAGAAGACGATCCACGAAGCGCATACGCCTCACTCTCTTTGAAAAGCAAGTCATTCAGCAGCACGCGGACGTGAACAACCACATGAGCCAACAACAGGTGGCTGAGTGGGCGACCCAATGGTTTGGCTTCCGCCGTCCAATTGCCAGGTCAACTATTGCGGCTTTGCTTGCCGCGCCAAGGATTTCGTGTGAAATGCTGCAGGTTCAGGATTGCCAAACACGAATGAAGCAACTCGTCGTCCGCTATTTAGCCATTGAAAACTGTTGGCGTCACACACTCATCCTGTCGCTGCCCATGCGGGATCTTCTCCACCCAAGTGAAGAGCATTGGTCGGTTCCTTTGACTGTTAAAGTTGATAATCTCGCACGTGTTTGTGTATATCAGGCTGTCAGTATTGAAAGGGTAGACAGTGAATTTGCCCAATTGGTGAACCCATTTTGATAAAAGATCGGATGGGAAAACGGCTTTTTCGAATATTTGCTCAACTCCCAACGTAAGTTACAAGTGCTCCATGTATTTACCGCAGCCTGGGGTCGGCTTCGAAAATGAATCGCAAGACTTGAAGGATTCCAAGATCGTTCGATGGGTTGATTCTTTTTGGTGCCCACTTGAGTCGAAGACTTGGGCCTTCCAAGCGTTTTGAATTCCCAACTCACTCCACCTTTTTCTCCCGAGAGAACACTTGCAGCGTCCCAACCATCAACCATGATGTGCTGTAAATCCAATTGTGCTGCTGAACAATTTGACGATTCGCAGCAAAGACAGCACCGGCATCGGAGAAGATGCCACGTGTCGCTACTCCAATGGCGAACGCGGAGGTTTCAGCCCCGAAGTCGTCGAGATTCAAGCCACGGAGATTCCTCCGAATGTCCAAACACTGTAGGACTCGCGTTTTGGCTTTGCCTTCGGCTTCAATCACGTTTCCTAGACTCATGCGGAAAGGACGATGTGTTTGTATGGCCATAGGAAATTTGATAATTCCCACATACCCAAGTTTCCAAATCTCACCGCATTGGGACTGAAATCTCTGTGAGTAAAGTGCATGTTTGTGTTGACACTCAATCTACCGCACCCTGGACTGAGAAATTTGCCTTTGCGAAGCTCCTTGTCCAACAATCCCATCAAATCGTTCCATGATGTGGCAATTCCACCGTCACTAACAAGATTGTAAGAGCCCCTCTCCATGACTCGCACTTGCTAATCCAGGTCTGAACTCCCTGATGACTTGATAGGGATCTGAGCAACACGAACATAACTCAAATCAACGCAAGTGTTCCCAGCAGTCTTCAAAAATTGTAATGTAGTTGCCATCGAAGCGCATTGAAGCAACATGGCTGATGTGGCTGAACGCCTCTTGTCAGGTTCTTGGATGGCAACAGCTTGACCGCATTGAGCATCCCTCGGATCCCACCGTCGCGAGATGATGATGGAACGTCCCTAACCGACATGTAAGCAGCTTCTCACAAAGTGCTAAAGCTACTGATAATGAGTGATCCGATCGCGTGTTACTATCACAACATGGAGTACAGAGGTCTCACCAACCTGACGACGCCGCTTCATCTTTCCGAGTTCAAATTTCCAGAGCTACCGCTCACGATGTGAGTTCACTCAACCGGATGCCGATTGCCATTGATCGCAAATAATGGTTCTTTTGCTCAGCTGGATGTCTTCGAATCCAAGGATTGACTTCCAACGCGCCAAGTTTCCTCAGGGCTCATCTCTGTGGGTGTTGTAATTGAAAAAGTGATTTGTGTTTGTTGGATCTGTTCGGCTCAGTCGTTGGTTTGCAGAGACTTTGCTTATTGTAAGCTCACCGATATCTCAAGGATGCCTCTTCCAAACAAGCTGGGAAAACTGTGAGAGTGAAGAGTGAGTGTTGCGCGTGCGTTTGTTCGCTCATTGTTGTGTTGTCAGTCTACTAGACGCGAACGGCTTCACGTCTTTTCCAACTTTTTCCTCAAGTCAAACCATCGACACTGTGTGCGGGGTTTCTATAAACCAAAGGGATTGCTTGGCTCGTGAACGCTGACTTGTGATCTCGCAGTTCTCTTAGCGATAACCCCATTTCTTCGCTTCTCAACGTCACTTTTCCCCTCGGTTTGAGGACTGTGTAAGTGCCCTTGAGAACAGTCGACGCACTTTCTCTGCGAGGCGCCACTCAATGGGTTTGGTTTGCAGCATACTGGATCGAACAAATATCACCGACTTGCGCAACGTGTCTTTTCCCCCAACTCTGGAGACATTGTGAGTTCGCCTATGTGAGTTCAGGTACATTTTCAGAAGATGAAACGTTGCTGATGGCACCGCAGAACTCTCAGCCGCACCAACATTTCAGAATTGCGTGGTGTGGACTTCCCGACCTCTCTCCAGCAATTGTAAGTAAGGTGCATCATGACTTGTCTTTTACCATTGCATTTGCTAAGCCGAGCTGGTACATTTCCTAGGGATCTCAGCTTTGCCCCAGTGAAGTACTTCGACATTTCTGAGTCAACTGCCAGCCTCTGGAATAATAAAAATATGTCGCTCTCTTTGATCATGAACAATACCACTTGTCCGAATGCAACTCGACCCATGATCCTCCGAAATGCGACCGTTTGCGTTTGGAAAGGTGCGAGACTCTTTGTGGGATTGCAGAGACTGCCTGCCCTTTGACAATACTCACATTACGTGAATAGATGACGATTGGAAGAGTCTCTACGCCCATAGCGATCCAACCTCTCCGACATCCCAAGATTCCAACTCTCCGACCTCGCAAGACCCAACCTCTCCACCTTCCAAGGAGTCAAGTTCACTGGTTGTGATTGCAATCGTGGCGTCAAGACCACAACGGAGTTTAGTCTGATGACTGATGGAGACGGGAACGAGACAGCTATTGCCGCTTTGTTAAAGGATCCAGCGCTCTATGCGGCCAAATTCCCACTCGAAATGCTCCATGAAGAGTGTCTTCTTGGCCGAGGAGGAAATGGGGAGGTGTACAAAGGCACGTATGGCAATCAAACTGTCGCCATCAAAGGGCTATGTGAGAGTCATCGCAACAGCATGCAACACATTGAGGGGCTATTATGTGAAGCAAAACTGATGGTCACCATGGTGCACCCCAACATCGTGAGATTCGTGGGTGTGGCGTGGAACGCCTTGACGGATCTGCGTATTGTGGTCGAGTTCATGGCTGGGGGTGATCTTCGCGGACTCTTGGTACAATACAAGAAGAGTGGCCAATCGTTAGGATTCACTTGCAGTGAACACGGTCGCGAGAAGCTTCGTATCGCCAAGGAAATTGCCAATGGGTTGACATACCTGCACTCGTTGGATCCCCAAGTGATTCATCGCGACTTGAAATCGGCCAATGTGTTGTTGAGTGAGCAACGAGAAGCCAAGTTGACGGATTTTGGCATCTCTCGTGAAAATGCGGAAGCCACGATGACGGCCGGCATTGGCACGAGTCTCTGGATGGCCCCCGAAGTGATGACGGGGGGGCATTACGATGAAAAAGCAGACATCTTTTCGTTTGGCATTGTTCTCTCCGAACTGGATAACTTTGAACACCCGTATGCCACTTTTGCAGTGGATTCCAGCGGTCGACGAGTGCCGGAGGCTGCGTTGCTGCAGCAAGTTGCGATGGGAACCCTTCGTGCATCGTTTTCCAAGACGACTCTGCCCGAAGTCTTGGCGATTGCCCATCGTTGCTTGAGTTTGGACCCAGCGGCGCGGCCCTCAGCAGGTGAGATCACGTATGAACTCCACTCAATTTCACGACAGGTCTCTTCTGGTTTGTAATCCACAACGTCCTGAGTTGTCGAGTGTTAACAAGTGGGCTAAGTCCCATCCGATCAACCAATTGGGAAAGAAGGAGGTTCCATCGCCTCAGCCTCGGAGATCCATCGGTTGATGCTTCTAGAATCAGCCAACCTCGAGATCCTAGGGCTGAACAGCTGAGCGGCTGAAAAGGCATTCTTTGTGGAGATGGAACCGATTCTGGTAGGATAGAACGCGCCTACTTCAACTTGGCAAACTGGAATGCTGCCTAAATGGACGATATTTGGGTGCTCGAATCCAGCCAATGGGAAGGCTCCGTTCCATGTTATCTTTGGGATCATCAACTTGACTGGCTGAATGGGGCTGAATGGGGTGCTGAATGGAGTGCTGAAACCTGGGCGGGGCCATTGAATCTGCCGAAACAGAGAAAAGCTCCGTGGGTTGCGGAAAGCAAGCGCGTGCGTTCCACCCTTCCTCATGGTTGCTGAATGTCTTCTTCCCAAAACCAATGGCGTGCTGGTGAACGATCTCCAATGGTACAATCGAGCCATTGGCTCAACCCAGCGCTGTGTCTACGCCAACGATGGCTCCGTCGACTTTGTGGCGATTGAGGCCACCGAAATCCCGTTCAGTGTCACTCAACTGTAAGTCAGTCAGTTCCTCTCTTGCTTTCTCTTTCATTGTGGACGGACACTCATGGCTTTGGTCGGATCGTTTCTAGCAACCTGACCAAGTCCCATTTGCAGGCTTTCCCCTCGCTCACGGCCAACGGGCTGCAGACGCTGTAAGGAGTCCACCAGAACCCTCCAACAAAGGTGCTTTTGCACACATCTGATGTGGTTGACCTTTCAGCTATTTGGACTACAACCCGATTGAGTCACTGGATGACATTGCCATTCCGCCCTTTTTGCAGTATCTGTACGAAAAGGAGAGGAAGACGAAGAGAGCAGTTGACTTGGTCATTGACTTTGTTTCACATTGTTTGATAGGAGTCTGCGCGGCACCAACGTCACCCAAGTGATCGTCAAGGATCTCGGACGCACTCGGTTCTTGTAAGCAGCATGTGTTGGGTGGCATGAATTGTCGGTGGGGGGGGGGGGGTATGACCTCAAGTGCTTCTTTATGACCGTACTCTTGGCTTTGGACAGGAACCTGGATGAAACCTCTTTGACCTCTTTGACCGTCATGACTTCGGGCTTTCTATCGGAGATGTGAGGCAATCATTGTTGCTATTTCCCATGGATATTGCGCGGGGGAGAGAGAGAGAGAGAGAGAGAGAGAGAGAGAGAGAGAGAGTGTGTGTGTGTGTGTGTGAGGACGGAGGCCGATGCACTGACGTGGTGATCGATGTCGGATCGTTTCCATTTTGCCAATAGAACTCTTCAGAGTCTATCGACGACGCTTCATCTGGCCAACTTGAGCTTTCCGGATTACGCCGGAGATCTGTCCATGTAGGTACCTTTGAAAGGCTCTTGTTGGAAGATCGTGATGAAACGGTGACCCTGGGCTTTTCACTTGTGGTAGCGAGATGAACAGCAACGCCCACATTGATTTCCATGGCGCCAAGTTCCCATCGGGTTGCACCTTGTAATCCAGGCTTCTCGTGTGACAACAGTTGCGGTCAAACTCAGTTGATCACCATTGGAATCATGTCTGGTCTGTGCTGTAGATCGTTCATGAATTGCAACCTCCGCAATCTCTCCACACTGGAACTGCCACCGCAATTGACAACGATGTGAGGGAAACTGAGAACCATCCTTGAGGGACCATTTTGTTTCTGACGGTCCGCGGATCAGGTGGCTGCGCTTCAACCAGTTTGAAACGTTTCCAGTGTTTCCAAACAAATACCAATACATTGAGAATCTGTACGTGAGCATCGTGGGCATGCATGCAGTGGCATTGGACTGAAGTGTGGATGCTGGTCAAGGTATATGAACGGCAATCCGATCACTTCCCTGGTGGGCACCAAGCTTCCGATCGGGTTGAAATCACTGTGAGTACTACTAGCAGCCTCAAGATGGTTGTTGGCCCATGCAGTGAGTGACATGGGAGTATCCACGGTGACCAGCATCCTGGACGAGAACCAGATTACAGAAGTTCGTGGTGTGGATTTCCCAATGACATTGCTTTCTTTGTGAGTGCGATGGGCATGTGTCCCTGAATCGATGGTGTTGCTCACCTCCACTTGTAGGAGTCTCATGAACAACCCAGTGAAATACTTCGAGATTCCGCAGTCAACCGCGGATCATTGGCGAACAAACATGAGACTTCGGCTAAACCTTCAACTTGACAGCTGTCCCGATGGAGCGCATCTCGAAACCATCGCGAACTTGAGTACGAAAGCGACAGTCTGCGTCTGGAGTGGTAGGTTGTCCGATTTGTTGCGTGTTTCAAGCAGCTGCGTTGATTGACAAATCACTTGTCTTGAGTAGATGACGAGTGGCGGAGACGCTACCAGATCAGCAACCAAACAGACCGGAATTCGTCTGCTTCGGGTGACTTGATCCAACTGCCCGCGAAAGAGTCGTCCAGAGCTGTTGTTGTGACCATTGTAGTGGTTGCTCTCGTGACGGCTGCAGTGTTCTGCGCGGTGCTGGTGTGCTGGTGCAGACGAAAGAAGAGGCGGAACGGGATGGACTTTTCATTGATGACGGACCAAGACAGCAACGACACCAGAGTTTCCGTTCTATTGAAGGATCCCACCATTATCGCTTCCAAGATTCCGTTGGAGATGCTACAAGAGGAGTCGCTGGTTGGCAAAGGAGGATTCGGTGAAGTCTACAAGGGCACCTATGGCGACCGAGTAGTTGGCATCAAGAAACTGTCAGATGGCCATCGCAAAAGCATCGAACAGATTGAACGTTTGCTATGTGAAGCCAAGTTGATGTCAACAATGATCCACTCAAACATCGTGGAATTCGTTGGTGTCGCGTGGAATGCGCTGACCGATCTTCGAATCGTGGTTGAGTTTATGCCTAGAGGTGATCTTCGAGATTTGCTACGGCAGTACAAGAAGGAAGGTCGTGTTAGAGGTCTCAACGGTCTCCACTCCGACAACCGACAAAAGCTTCGTATCGCCACGGACATCGCGAACGGCTTGACGTATTTGCATTCGTTGGATCCGAAAGTGATTCATCGCGACTTGAAGTCTCGCAATGTCTTGTTGACTGAGACCCTGGTGGCTAAGTTGACGGACTTTGGTCTGTCGCGTGAAGAATCGATTAACACTATGACAGCAGGGGTCGGCACAAGTCTGTGGATGGCACCCGAGGTGATGACGAGTGGTCACTACGATGAGAAAGCCGACATCTTTTCATTTGGAGTTGTGCTGTCTGAACTGGACACCTTCGAGGCTCCGTATGCCGAGTATTTGGTGGATCCGTGTGGTAGGAGAATTCCGGAGGCGTCGTTGCTTCAACAAGTGGCAAATGGCACGATCCGTGTCTCGTTTTCAGAGTTGACATCGCCCGAAGTGTTGGCGCTTGCTCATCGTTGTCTGAGTCTGGATCCTACGCAGCGTCCTGCGGCAAGTGAAATCACCTATGAGCTTCACCTAATTGCGCGAGAGAAGGCATCTAATGGGAAACCTGCGATGAGAGAGACGTGATGAGGCCACTGGAAGGTTTTGAGCATCATCATCACGTTCGTTTAATGAATGAACATGCTTTTGCTTTGGGAAAAAGGGAGTTGATGGTCGGCTATTCTGACTGCAACACAATGATCTCATCAAGTAACAGATTCGGCATGACTTGTCAGAATGGGAATGGTCTCGTATTCGCTTGAGCAACTCCAAGACGGTCCATCGTTTCTGAGGAATGGATCAGCTAGTGTTCCATCTTGTGTCAAGACCATTCTGCTTTGCGTCTGGGGACAAACTTGTTCTTCCGGTGCCATCTTGGCAGGCGAGTCTGCTCAAACGCCCACACGTCTTCTTCTTCTGATTGGGAAGCACCGAGCGAGGCTTTGGAGCCTTTCTTTGACATCAAGCGTAGGTGTCGTGCACATCAAATCGTGACTCCTGAATGATGGATGATCCGATCCATTGGTCTCTTGTTCATCAGCAAGATTCGGTTCGTTGTTCTCACCGCTGAACCTGGTGACTGACCATTCGTGCAGGCTTGGGATTCTAGACGCATGGATCGGACCACAAACAACTCGCTTCAATGCTGCATTGCCGATGATGCACCACGTGCACTCATTCGTGCAACTGACACAAGCAGGTAAGCGTTCTCAGTTGCACACAGACGCTAGGCCGGATTCAACACCAAACGATTAGAAGCATTCAAGACAGGTTTCAATTGCTACTGGTTGCAACAAAACAACTTCTACAGCCTCTTCTCGTGCGGAAACAAGAGAGAACTACCCTCGGCCCATCCACAGACTTGTGCCATTACCCGCTGTCGTGCTTCCGAATCCTATCACCACTCGATGGCGTTGATGTGTCAGTCGCATCCACGACCCAGGCTTGGCGATTCGACTAGGACAACTCATTGTATTGCATCGTTTGAACTCCTGGAACCCTCAATCGACTAGAAGAGCCTCATTTACAAACAAGCAACAAGTAAACTCTTTGCCTTAGGAATCCATCGATCCTGAAAATACCGAAGGCAGATAGAGCCTTTCAACTACACTTCACTTGGTTGAGACCCTCGTGCCGGGTGCCATCTTCCCCGCAATGAGATCAAGTTCATAGGTTATCTCCCCTTCTGATGGACGCTCCTCAGGATCCAGACTCAAACAACGATGAGCAAGCGACAATACTTCTGAGATTGTCGACTGCAAAGACGATGCACGGATCTTTCCTTTGCTCACTTGCTATAGCAACGCGGTCTCTGGAACTCCACGACGACTCGCATCGACCAAGAACGCTGCATGTGGTTTCTCGTGGGTATCCAACTCCGAGAGTTCCACACCAAACGAAAGGATATCGGCCTTTTCGTCGTAATGACCACTCGTCATCACCTCGGGAGCCATCCACAGACTCGTGCCGATCCCAGCAGTCATAGTCGCTTCCGAGGTTTCTCGTGAGATGCCAAAGTCCGTCAACTTGGCTTCGAGTTTGTCGCTCAACAACGCATTGCGAGACTTCAAGTCGCGATGAATGACTTTGGGCTCCAACGAGTGCAACTACGTCAACTCATTCGCGATCTACTTGGCGATTCGAAACTTCTTGCCGTTGTCACTGCGGTTAAGAACTGGAGGGAGACTCTTCTTCTTGTACTGAACCAATAGTCCGTCCAAATAACCTCCTCCAAGATACTGTTGAGATTCCTCGCCTCTAATGATTCACCTCTTTTCCGCCTTTCGCTGCCAACCAAAGCGTGGAAACGCTGTGAGCGTGACATCTTGCATGCACAGTTATTGTTCTGATTCTTAGCTTGGTGATGGAGTGTGTAGTGACCTCAGTTACAATCAAATCAAGTCTCTCGCGAAGGCCCACTTTCCCACCGGGTTGAAATATTTGTAACCAAAGGATCCCCACTGTAGTCCACGTCGTTCAGTGATTTGATCGGATTGTTGTCCATATAGCTGGAAGGAGGGCAAGTTCAGGTTTCACGAGAGATAGTTAGAGCTCACCCCCAGGCGAAGATCATGGGAATACGACATGATAGATGCACACACAGAGACGTGAGGCAGTGGCATTGACAAATCGAAGCTTGCCCAAATGGGAATTGGGGAGGTTGCTATTCATTACACCCGAACAGAACCACACACACACAAATAACACACATTCCATGTCAGTGAGTCTGCCGACGCGTAAGAATTCCGGCCGAGATCCCATAACTCACAGGATCGTGAGAGTCGTCGGAAGGTGGGTGACCTCAATGGCCACAAAGTCGACGGACCCGTCGTTAGCATACGCGCACGTTTTTTCTTTTGCCAGTGTCTCGGTTGTACCATGTCATGTCGTCCAAAAGCACCGCATACGTGCGAGCAAGTTGACACGTCACCATGATTCAATTGTGCGATAGAACACCACCAAGACTCCATCCAAGAGACCTCGTGAGGAGATGCAACTGCGATCTTTTGTGGTGCACACATATGAACCGATGAGCAGCTTGTTGAAGTGCTGCAGTGATTTGGATGGTTGGTCTCGTGTTGAAACAGAAGAAGGTTGTAAAGACACCATGATCCACACTTTCCCACCAGATTGTGGCAATGCTCGCGCTGCAGATTCCGTGAAATATTGATGTGAACTCTGGGTACCTTCATGTCTCTCTCTATCCATTGTGGTTGATGCTGCTGCATCCAACACACATTGCTTCGTTCGATTGTTTATCTCACTCAAGAGTAAGTGGTGTACCTTGACGACTCAAAGCAGTTTGTTTGTTCCACTCCACGACGCAGTTCACCATGGATTGGTCAGCTTCAAAGGACACGGTGTGCACACTGGAGTGGAAGTGGTCGGTAGGTTGCAGACTCTAATCTGTTGTGCAGGTGCGCCAAGGACAATGACAGGGAGAAGACATGAACTTCAACGTTAGAGAGTTCGATCGTGCTTGCTTGCCTGCCCATTGTCTAAAAGGTCGAACCAAGCTTACGCGCTATGGAGTGAAGCTCATAGGTGATCTCACTGGCGCAGGGTCGCTCCGAAGGTTCCAACTTCAAACAACGATGAGCAAGAGCCATGACTTCCGGGACCGTCGACTTGGAAAACGACGTACGAACTGTCCCCATCGCCACTTGTTGAAGCAACGCTGCCTCTGGAACTCTGCGGCCCGTCGTTTCCACTGCGAAGTCAGCGTACGGATGCTCATAGTTGTCCAGTTCCGAAAGCACCACCGCGAACGAGAAGATAGCTGCCTTCTCGTCGTAATGGCCACCCATCATCGCCTCGGGAGCCATCCACAGACTCGTGCCAATTCCTGCCGTCAAGGTCGCCTCCGAGTTCTCTCGAGAGATTCCAAAGTCGGTCAACTTGGCCTCCAGCTTCTCACTCAGCAGTACATTTCCTGATTTCAAGTCGCGATGAATCACTTTCGGTTCCAACGAGTTTAAATACGTCAACCCGTTGGCGATCTCCTTGGCGATACCAAGCTTGTCGAGGTAGTTCCCATTGAGACCTGGAGCCTGACCACTCTTCTTGTACTTTGTCAACTATCCGCGCAGGTCGCCGCCACCATGTACTCCACCACGATGCGAAGATCCGTCAATGCGTTGCACGCCACTCCAACGAATCGCACGATGTTCGGATGGTCCATTGTCACCATCAACTGCGCTTCGGCCAACAACCCCTCAATGTGTTTCATGCTGTTTCGGTGACTTTCGGTCAGACTTCTGAGGGCAACCGTTTGGTTACCATGCTTGCCTTTGTACACCACCCCAAAGCCTCCTTTCCCGAGAAGAGACTCTTCATGGAGCACGCCACAAGAATGGCTGGATTCTTCAACATAGTGCCTACAATGGTCTCTTCGCCGTTTTCATCAACAAAAAAGTCATCAACGTAAAGTACGTGGCGAACTTGGCCTCCTTTGATCGCCTCTTCTTGTTCCAGAAAAACATGGCTAACGCGCCAAACAGGACCACCACGATCACAAACATAACAGCCGAACTAGACGACTTTGATGACTCGGATGGTGAACTCGGATCGGTCTTGTTCGTGGTGGAGTAGAGTCTTTGCCATTCTTCATCTGCCCAATCATGAGCAATCATTGGTCAGAGAGATAGTTGAGGTGTGGTCACTCCAGACACAGACTCGTACCACTCCAGACACAGATGGTCTCTTTCTTGGTCTTTTGGAGCTGAGCTCCAGTTGGACAGCTCTAGTTGGAGGTCGAGAATGAGATTCACGTTAGAGTCTTGCCATGTTCAACGACTCAGCGAGGTTCACTCACAATTCTTGAAGCGTTGGCGGCAAATCTACGCCGCGCACTTCGGTAATGCTGTTCTGATCAAGCGAACTTGTTCACACGTGTTAGCCAAACCCAATGAGATGGGCATCCTTTGGTGTTGGTGCGGCTCACAGTGATTTCAAACCAATTGGGAAAGTAGCGTTGACGAGGGTAGTGATGCGATTCTCCATGAGAAACCTGGTTCATTGCAACTCAGTCGTTTGCAGTATTCCCGTGCAATGGACTATGACCATCGTCGCTCACTCACAGTGTATTAACGCTTTGGTGGGCCGAAAAGCGCGGAAACGTTGCAAATTGATTCACTCGTAGAGACCTGACACCCACAAACGCATAGTGTCAAAGCACACGCAAGAGACACTCAACAGGGCAGTGCAGTGCAGTGCACACACAAACTATTCAATTTGGCTGGAAGCTCCACGCCAGCTGAGATTGCATCCAAACAAACGCCTCACCAATCAATCAACCATCCGTTCACGCAGCCAGCAACACCATCTCCAGCGACCGTCTAATACTCACAACGAGGCACCGCTTGGAATCTTGGCTCCTTGAAAATCAATGTTGGCATTGTTTGCAAACACGCAACCAAAAGGAACCGAGTAGACAGTCAGTCAACGTGTGGGATTGATGACACCGTTGTGCCAATGCATGGTGTGGAGACCCACAGATTCAGTTCTTTCTCTAGAAATTGAAACTTGGAGAGACGAATTGGGGTCAAAAGGTTCATAAAGCTCCTAATCACCATGGGGTCGACAAGTCGTCAGGTATGGGCTAGTCACTTTTGATGGCTAGAGGTAGTCACTCACAGGTCCTCCAGTTTATTGAGAAATCCCGTGGTTTGGAGTGCAAACGAAGTCAAAGCAGTGTTGTCCAGAACCCTGTGAACACACACACACACCCAATGTCATCGTATCCGTCATCGCCAACCGAGCCGTCTCATGAATCCCATTCGCCCAGAACTTTCAGTTGCTTCATGGCGTTAGGTAATTCGGTGTTCACTTGTGTGATCTTTGCGCCAGTCAAATCTCTACGAGAGCAGTTGGATCATCAGAGGCCATGGATCGGGTCGATGCAACAAATCCCACACACGGCGAGTACAGTTTGGTTAGCGTCTTCGGGATGACCACGTCCTCCAACGATTCGATCGGATTGTAGTTTAGTTGGCTATGCACAAAGGGATGTGGTCAGATGGCAGCAAGTCTTTGTCTGACACAGAAAACACCATGCACAATAGGCGCCTGCACTCACAGCTCTTCAAGCGACATGGCCGAGAGCATGGGGAACTTGGTCAAGCGCGAATTAGTGAGATTGCTGTCGACATCATATCCAGTCTGTCTGTTGATTGGCATGCATTCGCGTATCCGAGCCTTCCCCCCCCCCCCCCCCCTCTACACACACACACACGCAAGGTCTCGTACAGAGTGGTGATATTCGGTGGAATCTCGGTGGCCTGAATCTCCACAAAATCGACCATGCCATCGTTGGCGTATGTGCACGTCTTGGTCATCCCGATGTCTTTGCTGAACCACTTGAAGTCATTCACGAAGAATGCCAATTCTCCCCGCTATTCTCATATCGTCATTCTGACGTAAACAAAGAGGATTATCATTTCTCAAAGATAGCTAGGAACACTGAATTGGCTTACAGAGGTACTCATGAGCTTTATCATGTTTGCCAATTAATCGTATTTCGAGGTTTCCCGTGTCCAAGGGATCATTCGCAACCACAGTGATGGCCTGCGTCCAAATCTCGGTGCGGTATCCAAGCAGTTGTTACAAAAATAGGTCATTCAAAAAGGAGATGCACAAAAATAGCTCACAATCCAATACTTATTTCAAGTCTATTCGAGTTGGGTCGCCTTCAATGTACCCTGTTTTGCGAAACCCACAACGATTCACGTGGAGATTGACTTGACAAACTGGCCGGCCAACCATCAACGGGATCCTCTCTTTCTCTTCATCAGCACGCGACCTCAATGCACAAACCACCACCTCAGCGATGGAAATCGAGGCAACAATCAACCCAACAGGACGAATTGGACGAAACTGGACGAGATCTGATTCTTCATGGAGTCTAGGTCGTCGGAGGCGAAGTCGTTGGGTGCCTACGCATCGGGTCCGACTTGTTGCGGTAATGGTAGAGCTTGTTTTGCCAATCCGCCTCTGTTGTAGCGAACACGCCACTTGGAAAGACTCTTGACGCTTTCTGGAGAAAGATTTTGGCTGGTTGAATTGCAAAATGCTTGTGCACACTCTAAGAACAGTTTTGATGCCACTGGACACTCTTGGAGAGCGAATGCGAGAGCGAATGCCGTTGGTTGATGAGGTGGTGGTGGCGCCAGGTTTCTCTATTGGGGCTACATTCGGTGTGAAGCGAAATTGAACTACTCTCTTGTTCGTTCAAAACTAGCTTGGATCCGTGCAATGCCCGTCCGCGCAAGTGCAGTCCTGTGTAAAGTTTGCCCACCGATCGAACTCATTCAAACCGAGCGGATCAAAAAAAACGGTCGAGAACCCCTGGAGGGTAGATCCAAACCCGATCACGTCAGGTGTCCACGATATTCCTTCACGAGCACCACCGTTGATGAACCTGGTCACCGTTGTGTGTAAGTCGTCAATGTTGTCTGTTGCTGACATGATATCAATGACAACCGCTGGTATCCATGGTTGATCCGCCAGATTTCTCTCATGAGGTGTCAGACAACTCCAGGTGTCCGCATCAACGTAGGAAACGTATCAATCGGACCAAATGATTGATCAGTGTTCAGTTTGTAGTGTGTGAGCGGGTAGATCGCCTTCCTGCGGTAGACGTCGCTCTGTACCGCCAGCATCTCCGGCCGCGTTGGGGGCTTCTGCGTTCCCGTCGAGGAATTGGTTGCTGGTGAGCACTACGAGGAAGCAGGTGGCTGTTTGGATTTGTAGTTGGACTCAGCTGGTCTTGAGATGTTGTTGAGTGGTGGAAGACAACATTGGACATACGTCGCAGTCGATCAGCGTCGCGTGACCACGACACTGCATATTCCGACTCACAATTCCTGGAGTGTCACGGGGAAATCCACTCCACGCACTATTGGCGTCCAGGATCTGTTCAAGGTATCAAGACCGAGGTTGGTCGTGGCGCCATTAGGTGTCCAAACGGTGCTTACATTGCTCTTAAGCCAATCGGGAAGGAGACATTGGCGAGATGGGTGAGGTGAGATCACTGCAAGGCACTTCAAGTCAGTTGGATGCCCCCCTTCCACCCACCCACCCCCGTTTTCATCTCTGGCATGGTTGCTGCAAGGATTCCACGTACAGTTTCTCGATGTTCTAATGTGCAGGAAACAACGGAAAAGCTTGGAAGTGGTTTTGGCCCAAATCACTGACAAAACAAACCGCAGACGTCAAACAACATGTCAGACCAAACAAAAGGCATGCAATGCTTTACACCCCCACTGCGCGCCCAAAGCAAACAAGAAAGGTGTGGATATGTAGACGTGACGGTCGCTTTGCTCTGCTTCGTCACTGACAGGGTTTTCAATTCGGCCGGCAAGTCGACCTCTGAGAGATTGCTGAGATTGCCCCGGTAGAACAGTCTGTAGCAAACCAGCACACTCAGCCACATGCTTCGACTTCCTAAAAGCGAGTCCATCGTCAACTCACAAGGAAGAACCACTCGGAAGCTTTGCGCCTTGGAGATCAATGTGTTCGTTGTATCTGAGATCACTGGTAGCGACAACCACCTGAGAGGTCAGAGGCGCAGAACCTCTAGAGTCAAGGACCCAGTGGGACCTACATCGAGAGTGGTGGTGGTTGCGCTGGAATTGGAGCTTTGTGAGGTGAAGTGGCGTCGAAAGGTTCCGCAGACTTCTATTCACCGTGTGGCCACAGCAAGCATCGATGGACCGGATGAGCCAGTGGGAATGGGGTGCATGTTTGGAACACACAGATGCTCACAGGGTTGTCAGAGAGGGTGCCATTGTGAGGCTGAAAGAGGTCAGGTTGGTTCCATCCAAGTATCTGAGCGCAAAGCATTGGGGTTCCACAGGATCAATCCTCCAATACGACGGATTGGATCCAATCGACTTACAGTTCTTGGAGATTTGGCAAGCTGGCGTCCGTCACTTGCGTGATCTCGGTGGCGATTAGACTCCGATTCCCACCGCACAAGCAAACACTTTGACAGGTCAGCCCTTGTGCTTTCAAGTCGAGACCGAGACCGAGACCGAAATCGAAACCGAGACGACTTCGTACAGGAGCTTCACCGAAGATGGAATGGCCACCGTGTCCAGCGCTTTGATCGGATTGTGGTCCAAGGAGCTGCGCGCAACGTTCATTAATGATGTGTCAGTCATCCACACTGTGACCACCAGCATTGGTAAAAAGAGGGGCCGGCGCACCCTCCACGCACAGCTCTTCGAGGCCAGTGGCGGTGAGTTTGGGGAAGCTCTTCAATTGCGAATGCTGGGCAAAGCTAGGAGAGATCAATATGTGAAAGATGCAGACGCCAACTCTATGCGCTCACGGTCGTTCTTAAAGATACTTGACGTCAGACGGAAGCGATGTGGCCTGAATCGTCACAAAGTCGGGTCTGGCATCCAGTCCAATGCTGTCGGCATATTTGCATTGCTTGTCTTTGCCCATGTCTTGGCTAAACCACATCAGGTTGTCCACAATCACTGCATTGGTGGTCGGAAGCTGACAGTGTTGGGGGGTGGTCGCCATAGCGATTCCAATCTATTGCTCCCGAATGCGGCTATTCGTCTCAGTGTAAAAATGCATCAAGCGCCATCGTTTTCGGTCCAAGCCACTCAAGTCTGGAGTGTTGGTCAGACAACTCATTATCTCTTCATCATCGGTCTCTTGCGCCATCACGTCGTCTGCAGCGTGCTTCTCCGAGCCATTTGTGTCCGTTTTCTTATGGGTTCACTGGCAGAAAACAGGCTGCAGCACATGCACCAACCCAATGCCATGGATGCAGAGGGCTTGATGTGGTTGGAGATGTTAACAGCTCCGCGTCTTTGTCCCTCTGGTGGTGTTGCGGATTCTCATATGGTGCTTCCACATGATGATCTTCAAAGTGTAAGTAACGGACATGATTGTACCATCAGACGAGTCGTCGAGCATGTAATTCCACTCGCATTCCTCCACTGCCACAAGACTCAGGACCAACAGGAAGCTCTTGGAACAAACGGAACGCTAGAGTAGTATTCAATAGATAAAGCATATGCACAGCAAGCCGACGCGGATTAACACGCTAACTGACGAATCTTCGCCTTGCATTCGTGTGATTCTTAGTTTTGGTCTGTTTGGAAGACATCTGCGATGGCGGTGGTGGTGTATTGCTTGGCTGGACATGTTGGGTTTTGTTCACATGGCCCATCAGGTTCGCAGCGTTCGCGATGCTCTGTTCTCTTGGTCGCCGAAGCTTTTTCTCGCGAAGAAGCGCACATACGGCTGCTTGTTGACGCAGGATCTGCTCTGGTCGACGCGAAGCCATCTGACTGGCCGTCGGCTTTGATGAAGACTTGAGCACATGATACGTCGCGTCAAACAGTTTGACACAGTCGTCAATGCGGAAGACGTTGCCAAAGTCTGTTTGCACTTCAAACGGTTTGTTGAGTTGCAAAATGGTCTGCTGGTTGAAGAATTTGGGACTTCGAAAGGTTTCGAAGAAGTCCACAAGCGACTCAAACAAGTTGTTTTGCTGGGTATGGGTGCGACAGAAACACACGTAGGCGACCATCACATAGAGCCGAAAGCTGCCAATGCCCCCGGTGAAGGGTTTATCCAGCTGGTGTTGATGCAAAAACTCTTTCAAAAACAACACCAGCGGTTCAAACAATCCAGCAAAGTGGTCACTGAGCCTGGCAACAAGCCTGGTGGTGTAGCCATGGTCGCACCGATCAAACGCTTCGTCGTTGATGCCAATGTCGACACTCAGACGACTCTGTGGGTCCGAAACCATAAGAATCGGAATCCTGGCCTTGGCCAAGAATTTGATCTGCAAATGCGGCCGTTGGGCACGCAACAACGCCAGCAGTTTCCCCAATAGCGCCGTTTTCTTGCGTCGAAGTGTTTGATTCCATGGAGATTTCGTGTGTTGTCGGCGGCGAGCAAGCACCGAGGAATTCATAGCCTGAGCTGCAACATGCTGATCAGTAGCACGAGAAGCCACTGGAGAGTCTACTTGAAGGTTCAAAGAAAAACTCTGGTCATCATCTTCGTCATCGTCAAAGCGCTCCGTGGAACCAACGCTGGAAGAGTCGTCCGTCACAACGTCGGAGTCTTCTTCCACGTCCTGGACTCGTCGCTTCTTGGCATGGCGACGGTCGTCGTCGTCATCGTCGTCATCGTCTTCATCACTGCTGACCAGATCGATTACCGACGGCATCGCGATCTCCAGATTGCCAACAGTGATGTCCAGATCACTTCGAAACGTGCTAACATTGTTGATGGAAGACCCGTATAAATTCACTTGTGCGCTTTCAAACTGGCTGCAAATGACTTGTTCAATGTCGCGAAACAGCCAAATGCGCGCTTGGATCTCCACGGGCGTCAATGCCACGTACTTGGACAGGTATTTAATGGCCGACACCACGGGCTGCTCCTGGCCGAGGGATCTACTGGCACTTGACGAGCAATTGCTGGCGCTGCACTTGATGGCACGCATCATTGGGTCCCACCACACGACGTCTTTGAGTGCATTCACATGGGTGTTCTGGAACCTTTGGAAATGCTGCACTGCCATCGGTTGGCGTCGTTTCCGTGGGAACACTGGCGGTTGAGGAGGCGTCGTTTGGGCATCGGGGATGGTTTCTTGTGCAACTGGCTGGTTGCGTCGGCGTCTTTTGCGTTGTTGCTCGTGCAAAGAAACACAAAATGGGACGTGGGTGGACGCGTTGTTCAACGTGTTCAATGCGGTCAACGTGTTCAATGCGGTCAATGCGGTCAACGGGACGGCTTGGTTGCCACGGCTTTTGCGCTTCATCGGGTTCTGACGGCAGCAGGCCAGACACCACCAATCAAATGGAAGGTTGGGAGATCGGGTCGGTGTCAAAACACGGTGCAGTGCCGAGGGCGGGTTTGTACTGTCCATGGAGTCTTGACTCACCGTGTTTTGGGATTGTTGTGGACATTGTTGCCCTTGATCTGGTTCTGGTTCTGATTCTGATTCTGATTCCCAATGCGGTCATGATGGTGCAGAAGAAGATGACTTGTTGCTTTGGATGTCCAAGTGATTCGCAATGGAACTGCAATGGAACTGCAATGGGATCATGATGTAAATGCTCTTGGACCCAGTGCCACATTGCTATGGCCCTGGTTGAAATCCTGGCCATGCCAGCTGGCTGGTAAAGTGGATGATGCCACTGGCGCGCACTCCTCTCTCTCTTGTGTAAGTAGGTCTTTTGGCGACAGACGGCGGCAGGTGCGCGTTGTTGGCTATTGAATCCAGATGGCATACAAATTGGTCCTTGTGGCAATCCATCAATCCCATGACACTGGCCTCTACACCATCAGATACATTCATCCAACGAGCGAGCCATCCATGAACCTACCTGATGAAGGGGCCTGGCAAGAAGATGATGCCTTTTGCAGGTGATTTTCCCAGTCAACGAGTCAACCAACAAGAAAAAACAAACAAAACGAAACTAAACACGTCAACGTCCTTTGCGCTTGCACTGACTTCGTGGTAGTTTCCATATCAAGAACACTGGTTTGACATGACGGTGGCCTTCTGGGGTCTGGCTCTTGGGGCGCTCCACGCGGTGGTGGCGCGTGCGCAGGAAGATCTCCATTCACGCAATTTGCGCGCCCAGGCTGTCTTCTTTGCGCCAGTCGTAGCACCAGCACCGGCACCGACATCAGCTCCAGGTCCAGCACCAGCACCACTACCAGGGCTAGTGAATTCAGGCAATTATGTCCCGGCGAGAGCCCAAGCACCAATGCGGTCAACGTACGATGCACCAGTAAGAGCACCAGCACCAGCACCAGCACCAGCACCAGCTCGAAACCCTCGTCCACGTGAAGAAGACACGTACTCCCCCGGAGAAGTTGAGTCACCGAATGACAACACCAATTTATACTACGATCCGTCTAGCAACTCGGTTGTTGCGTTGACTGCAAGGGATGCTGCCACGGTGAACGCCAATCGCATCAACTACAATCGAGGAATTGTGAACAATCAGAATCGGAATCCCAACACCAATCCTCCAACTATCGATGCCAATAGGAATACTAACACCAATCCTCCAACGATCGATGCCAATAGGAATACTAACACCAATCCTCCAATGATCGATGCCAATAGGAATACTAACACCAATCCAAATGGTCAAGCGACCAACCATGGCAACACAGGAGCTCCTGTAGGAGTGCCTGCCGTCAATCCTGTTGCCACACCCAAGTCTACCGAACCCCCAAAGTCAACTGAGCTACCTAAACCAACAGAGACAGTAAAGCCCAGCCAGAGTCCAAAGCCTACAGAAACCCCAAAGCCCATGGATACTCCAATACCCACGGAAACACCAAAGCCAACCCAGACTCAAGATCCGACACAACCTCCTTCACCACCACCCACACATCCTCCACCTCCTAGTCCGACACAGACTCCTCCACCAGCTGCAATCACCACTCCAACACCTACCGAAGAACCAAAGCCGCCAGACACTCCAAAACCCATCGAGAGTCCAAAACCGACACAGACACCAAAACCAATCCAAACTACAGCGCCACAAGACTCCAACTGGCCCACAGGACAAGAAACAGTCCCCTTCAACTCAGCTAAGGTGGTAGAAGCTGGCCAAGTGTTTGATGGCGGAAACAAACGATATGAACGACCCGGAGGAGCATGTGATGTCAATGGCGACTCCAAGAGTGACGACGCCATGTTCGTCGTGAAATCAGGAGGAACGCTCAAGAATGCCATCATCGCTGGATCTTCAGGCGTCAGCGTGTGGTGTGCAGAGAACAACTGTAATCTGGACAAAGTGTTCTTTGAGG
>JAMFLO010000515.1:0-21381 GCA_027475765.1 Paralagenidium karlingii
TTTGGAGTTATTGGGTTATTTGTATACTATACCCTTTTCTTTGGATGAATGAAGTCCGATTGTTAATCCTTTTAGGAAAAAACATTCACTTCGTCACATTGGGCTTAGAAGAAGACTTGAATAACTGCTGGAAGATGATTGGCCATTGCAAGGAAAATGACTTCTGAGGAGTTATAAAACGATGTCCCTACAGGCTGCTATAGAGTGCAGATCCATCGATAAGAATCGGATGCGATCCTAAGTCTAGGGGCTAAGAATAAGGACTGGTACAGCGTGGTACGGCTAAGAATAGGTTCTAACATGCAACAGGGATATCTGATACTGTTACACTAGATGTGCTCAGTCTGAAGCAAAACAGGAAGTGAGGAACCCTCGCTTCCTGCGCTTCTTGTCGTCATCGCACGCCTCGGATTGGATGGTATCTGCCATCCAATCCACCAAAGCCAGCTGGTGGAGTGCGCTCTCTGCACTTCCACCTGGCAGGCACAGGAAAGGTTTGTGTTCTGCCTTTTTCTTTGCTTCTGGTCTAACAGCTTTGATGCTTCCCGTTGTGAGTGTGTGTAAGTCAGCGCAAGTGGAAGCCCCAAACCAAGTCCTCGTTCTCTTGAATGTGTATAAACTGCGGATAATCGAACTGGATTTGAAAAACGATTGAAGGTTTCGGGTGAACGAGAAAAAGACTACCCCGAGCTGATGCCAGCCACAGCGTTGACACGTAAAAGGCTGGCCATACTCTCTCTTACCACCTCATCTCAGCGCTATATGGCCATCAGTCGATGGATGCCGACCTTCCTGCACCCAAAAGGCAAACTGTCCAAGATGATTGACTCCTGGTTCAGTACCTCATTATGTGCATCTATCTCATGTGTGGTCACTTGGCCGAGCGGTCTAAGGCGCCAGTTTAAGGCACTGGTCTGAAAGGGCGTGGGTTCGAATCCCACAGTGGCCACTTTTTCTTTTCTACCAAGAGTATAACAAAACCACTGGTTCTCTCGCTAGTTCATTTTCGCAAACTCCCCAAACTATTTACAAAACCAGTCTGTGTGGTTCTCCCGAACCAATCAATCGTCAAAGCGGAACCAGGAAGGAAAGCATCAGGTCGACAAAGAACCAAAAATGCATTTGATGTATCACATTGGAAGTGATGGCAAGCGCGTGTACACGCTCAAGGTATGCACCTATGTCCATAGTCTCTTTTACTCTAGGTTGGCATCAACGTCTCATTTCGTTTCACCAACAGAAAGAGGATCCTGAAGGCAAACCCACTTGTTCGGCCCACCCAGCACGTTTTTCACCCGATGACAAATTCTCCAAGGAGCGCATCATTTGCAAAAAGCGCTTTGGTCTGTTGCCCACGCAGACGCCTGATCCCATTTTCAATTAAATCAGCTTGAACGCAGAAGTGCGCATTATTGAATGGCACTGATGATTTGACGAGTGCAGACGAGATGAACGACACGAGCAGACAGGGTTTGTAACTTACACAATACAACACACTTTACGCATCAAAGCTTGGTGTTTCTGTCTGCCAGGTTGCTAGTTGATTGCTAGTTTGGTGTGTTTGGTGCGTCGCCGACTGGTGGTTCTTCCACTTGCAAGAGTCGCGGTTGGCGATGCCGGCACAAGTCGCCGCGAAACCGAACGCTGCTGACTCGAAGCACCAGTTCATACTCTTGGACGCCGGGGAATTTTCCGGTTGCGGGTGAGTGCTGCGCGTGGGCAAATGCTACCAGCAGAGCTCACCCAAAATACTGGTCCAGAAAGCTCCCTTGGACCCTCCCTGCTCCTTTGGGGTTACCCTCATGATAACAGACGGCTGTAGTGGATACCAAACCAACGCCAAACCTGCCGGTTCATTCTCCTCTCTTTCGTCTGTTGTGCTGTGGGACGCCTGTTGGATTGCGACTGGACCACTTCAAGTAAATGATCAGTTCACTGAGCTGACGACTGATGGATGAGCCACGGCACAAGAAACATCCTGTTCCTGCGAATTGGTCTGGATGTTAGCCATTCTGATTAGGACTGCCAATACAAATTCGCTCAAAAGCATCAGTTCTGTTGATTTCTCGCGTTAAGACGTGCGACCAAACGACAATAATAAACAATCCGATTCGTAGTTAATTGAAAGTAGCGTTGGTCTGTTTAAGCTTCTGAAGAAGCTCTTGAAGTCTTCGTTCACTTTCATGCGGACTTTTTGTACCTGGTGATGAACCAGAAGACACCTCCTGCGACGCAGTTTTGCGAAAGCGTTCAGTTGACAGCTTTTCTGCACTTTTGTCATCGTCGTAGCAATTGACAGGTTCTTTGGACTGACGAAGCCTGCTCCGATTCTGTTTCTTGGTTTTGGCAATGGAATTCAGAGATGAACGGATTTCTTCCATGCGCTTGTCAAAGTCTACATGTAACACCCCAGGAAGCAACGAATAAACCACTTGCAAACACTATAACAGCAACAGCACTGTTCCAAACCGTCAAACACCGAGTTTGAAGAGGATTCGTTGGACGATCGAGCAAATCGAGCTCCACCTTTGAGTTCTTCTGACTCTGCAAGTCATTGCCGTCAGTCCGTTGAACCTAGCAATGAGAACCCTGAGAACCAACCAACTCACTTGCAAAACTGGAGATTCTCGAGGATTTCCCAGTGCTGGGTAAGGACTCAGTTGTTTCAGACCCAACGGAATCTCGTCGTGCACGAAAAGATCGGTTCATGCTTGAAGACTTGGAGGTCACACGTTCAGAAGAGGAATCCTTGTCGTCACTCCCTTCGCTCTGGTCCTCCTTTCTCTTGATGCGTTGCTTGTACTTTTCGTTGTCCTCAGTTTCCTTGCGGTTGTGCAACTGTGACTCCAGCGCAGCTAATCGCTGCTGAAGGGTCTTGTTGTCGTTGGTACGGCTTTTGTCTTCTTGTTGGGCTTGTTGTTCATCATCGTCGTCGTCGTCGTCGTCAGTATCAACGTCGTTCTGTTGGTGCGACTTGATGCGATCCATGATGCTCTTTGTCGTCTTGTAAAGAGTCGGAGGGTGACTCACTTCACCGTCGCCATCCCGGTCTTCTTGCTGTTGTTGCTGGTGATCGCGATGGTGATGGCGGCTTCGTCTTAAGCGCGAATGGGACAGAGCATTTGATCCGTTGGCTGAGTTACCGGCGAAACGTTCTGAAAGTTGCTCAAATTGCGCTCGTAAAGATGCCAATTGATCAAAAGTATCTGTTGCCGAGTCTTCAGCTTGACGAGCAAGTGAACGATTGAGACTTGGAATTCCCTATTCAATTAACAAAAACACGTAAACTGAATAAGAACAATTCAATACAACCATAGTTTGGGCGTACCGTTGCCGGATCACTTTTGAACAAATCGCGATGCAAATCCACTAAATCATCCAATTGGCCGAAAATCTTCCGGACATGTTGACGGAAATTGTACCAGTCTTGACGCAGTTGTGGATCCACCGAGCATATAGATCTATCAGGATCTATTTGGTGTCTTGCGTTGTTGTCGTTGTTGATGTTGTTATTGTCGTCGTCGTGGTCACTACCATCTGGTTCAGTTGGCACGCTTTGTTTCTTCTTGCGATTGGATGACACCATGATTGGCGTCGCCAGAATACTCTGTTTGGCCAAAGTGGATTTTGTGGATTTCCTCGACTTTGCGGATTTCTGTGGTGAATCGTCTTCACTTGAATGCCAGGTGTTGGACCTCTGAGGTACTGGTGCTGGCTGCTCCCCAGTGCCTTTCTGTTCTTCCGGATCGTTGTCGTCGTGTTCTTCTTGATCCTGTGAAGGTTGCTGCATTGAGAATCCACTATTGGTGTTGTCACTATCGGCGATCAAGTCACTACGTTCAGTGTTCTTGATGCCAATGTCACTGCGCATGACCCGAGGTCGCGAGGGCGTTGTGCTGGAAGACCGGAAAGGCGAGAAAAAGCGACTGGTATCTTCTTCAATTCTGCCTTGATGAAGGCGCTGGTTGGTTCTGTCTCTTCGTGTCGTGGCTGTGGTGGTGGTCGATGCTGACGGCGGTAGCGCTTGCACTCGCGAAGCAAGACGAAGTTCATGGCGATCCAGTGGAAGAGCATCTGTCAATTCTTCAAGACCACGGATTCGTCGACAACGAGAAGCATCATTCGCACCACTTGATTCTTCCAGTAGAGATCCAAATGACCCCGAAATTGAAGCTGGGCTGGAACCTACAGGAGGTGGTCGACGCCGCACTGGAGTGGAGAAAGTGTCTTCTTTCTCTTCGATTTGGAAGCGCCTAGAGAGCCCACTGAATGGAATAGGAGAGGAAGACGACGTTTTTGAAGCACCCAACGAGCCACTAGTCATACGAGGTGAAAAAAAAGATTCGTCGACCGCTCTGCCTGCAGTGTCCAGTTGACGAGGCATCTGTCGCGTGCTGGAAGCTCCAGTCGACGACGAAGTTGCCGACGAAGAGCGCATCTCTTCAAGAGGAATCAGGATCCAAGCAACACCTTCAATAGTGTGGTCACATTGGTATAGGCTTCGAATTATATTTTTACGGTTTTACTCACATTTTACTGGCACAAATCCCAAAAATACCCCGACCACTTATAAAAATTGCAATGCCACACACACAATTGGAGAAAGGAAGCCAAAGCAAAAGGCAAGACACACCAACACCAACTCCAACCTCGAATTGCCACTCAAATCCACACGGCGCCGTCTTCTTCTTCGTAAAAGTCGTCTTCTTCTTCGTCCTCGTCGCTTCCCGAGTCATAAATAGTCACAATACTTTCGCGGGTCTCCAAACTGCGTCGACAGCTTGGCAGATTAGATAGATCCGGCGCGGAACCAGACGCGGGTAAAGGGGTCACAATGGTTGCGAGTGGTGCGCGTTCGCGCGGGACATTGGTATTGTTCTTATCGTGGGTCTCTTCGGGGGTTTCTTCTTGCTGTGGTTCTTCTTGCTTTTCTTTGGCCAGCATTTCTTCTTCCCGCTTGAGTTGCAAATGTCGAATCTTGTTGACGGCCAACGCGGCGTTGAGTCGACTCATAACGTCACTTGGCACGCGATTAGTTGCCAAATTGATAATCTGAATGGTCTGGTTCTGTTCCATGGCGTCAATCACTGCTTCGGCGCCTTTGGTTCCAATGCGGTTGTGTACCAGTCCCAAATACGTCAACGAGCAATTCTCGCGCAGCGCATTGGCCAGAGCAATCGCGCCTTGGTCACCGATGCGGTTGCTCCACAGCCCCAGGTGCTGTAGAGACGTATGTCCATGAAGTACTTGCGCGATGGCCTCGACGCCTTCATCCGTGATGTTGTTGCCATATAAATCCAAATACTCCAGTGTGTCGTTGGACTTTAGCATCTTGGCGATGGCCACGGCGCCTGTGTCACCAATCTCGTGGTCCTGCAGGACCAGTTTCTTGACCGTGCGGTTGGTCTCAAACACTCTCGCCAGCAACACGCCGCCCTTTTCCTTAAGCTTGCGATTGCGCATCGCCATGTCCGAGAGATCCAGCTCGCGCACCAGTTCCTCGTTGAATTGAATCTTTTCCAGAATTTCTCGGAGAGTTTTACCCGGCACATGCGTGATATACTTGAGCCGTGAGGCCGACTGACGCTGCAACGATGGCGGCGGTGGGGCGAGCGACGCATCTCGCGTGGCCACGGCGCCTGCACCACCGACCGAAGCAGCGACCTTTTGCTTATCCAAATCTTCGCGTCTCTTGCGCCAGCTGGAATCTTCGCGGGTCACGCGCTTCGGGTCACCTCGTTTCAGCATTTTTGGGTTCTGGTGAGGGGGGAAGTGTCGGATGTGGTCGAAACAGAAGGAAAGTGACAAAAGAGTGCCACTAAAGCCACAAGAGACGTCTGGAGATCACCAAGCTTTTTTGCTTTCGGCCCTTGTCAATGCAAAGATCCACTACCAAATGAAAATCCACCAAAAACACCTGATTTTGAGGAGAGGGCCTTGGTTTCTTGGCGCTGTGTTTGCTTTTGCCTTTCTTCTTTGGGTTGTTTGAGACTTGGTGTGTGCTGTTGCGGTCTGGTTCACGAATGGGTTCACAAACACCCAAGAATGGGCCTGGGGCACAAAAGGTATACGTGATAGTATACACATGCAAAACCTGACATGAGCTTGATACTGTAAGTTGGTGTCTTTACTCTACCCACGGGAAAGCAGGAAGCCAGCAAGAACAAAGAACAGCGTGGAAGGGCAGAACTTGAGCCACTTGGAATCGGGAAGCTGCCAGCAAAGCCCATTTCCTTTTTCCATCATCGTTACGAAGAATGATCTCAAAGTGAACCATTGAAGTTTCTGTGATAAGGTCAAAGACCACATGGTGCTTATTTTGCTTATCAATAGGCTAGTGTTCAACGAAAACAAAATTCGTTGACCTAAAGGCAACTATACAAATAAGTATACACATTCCTGCGAATGTGAAGCAATGTCGTTTTTTTCTCGAAAAGCGAAGTTATCTTTTCTCAGTCAATTGCTTCGGTTCCTTTTTTACCCAATATTCTTGGGATTTCTTGCTGACAAACTAGGTGCTCGCAATATTTCGTGGCCACAACCGCCGTGTCCCAAGCAAAGGCAAAGCGAACATGACTTGATCCATGATGCAAAGCACCACTAATCACATATGCACCATCTCAAACGGTCGTCCACATGGGCTTGTTCCTCTCGCCGTTGTTGGAGCTCGACGGATGCATCCCATAGCCACCAGAAGAATGGACAGTGGCAGCCGTTGGAGTAGCAGTGACACCTGTAGGCTGACAGGAGTCAAGTCGAAGATTCATACTGGCACAGAGCAGTTCACAGAGTTCATTCCGCGTCATCCAGTGGTGCCATGAGTTCATGAGTCCGCACTCGTTGGTGAGGGGATTGTGTTTGGTCACTGATGGCTCGTGGCAATGAATTGGCATGGTCAACACAAACGCCGCGAGTCGCGCCAGAAACGGGTACTTGAACCGAGAGCTCTGCCACCACTCGAGCGGGTTCTGAGTCAACTCCAGCCGTGTCTCTTCTTGAAAAAAAGAGATCTCCACTTCCACAAGATTCTGCGACTTGGTGAGGTCCAGTGCTGCACTCTTGGAAGAGGTCAGCAGCAGTTCCTCTTGGGCACAACCAGACAGAGTGGCTTGAAGGTCGTCCCAGAGCGTGTTAGTGCCATGACTCGCACTGGTGACTATCGTTGTGGCAGCGGTAGAGGTCGTTGTGACGTTGCTAGTGGCTGTGGAGCTGGTAGAGGATCGCTCGGCTTGTTCAGAATCTGCGAGTTTACTACATGCTTGCCCAGCAGCCGATTCCAATGGTTTTTGGTTTGACGCACCATCGATCATTGAGTTAACACCACCAACTTGCACCGACTCTTCGTCAACAAGTCCGTTGGGGTCGTTCTCAAAGCGAAGGCCAGGGTCTCCATCTCCTTGGATCACTGGGTCGGCTGCTTCTTCATCCTCAACTCCTTCAGCTTCCTGATCGTCTTCGTCTTTGGTATTATGCTGTAAACGTGTCTCTGCCGCGATACGAGCCGCTTGTCGCTTGACAATCTCCCACAGCTGGCTCTGACAGATCGGCGCTTTAATGATGAAGGGCCTCGTGCGCGGATCCAAAAGAGTCGCACACCAACAAAACTCGAACAACACCCGTTGGTGGTCCTGCAGCATGGCTTCCTCGGGCTCTTGTGCTTGCTCTGGTATTGTCGGTGATTCTGACAGCGGTTGATCCGGTCGTGAAAGCTCGTCTTTCGACGGCGGCTTTTGTTGTTCCAACAAAAACCCGAAGCAGTTCATCAGATTGCGAAACAGCCCATTGCGCAACGAGTTGGCATCAACCGTCAAATCCATCGAGTGGTCTTTGAGCACGGCGTGGTTGTAGCAATCCACGTCCACTTTGAGTTTGGCGCCAGTGAGATCACGAAGCTTCTCCATCAGTGTAAACAACGAAGGAATAAATAAACTCGATGCCACAGCTGAACTCGTTGAGGTGGTCGAAGGAATGCCTGACGGTTGCTGTTGCTGTTGTTGTTGTTGTTGTGGCTGCTGCTGCTGTTGCCCATTTTGGTGCAAAAGCTTGGAAATCATTTGACCGAACGGCTCCAAAACGGTATGGAAACAAATCAGATTGTTCCAGTCACTGACCGAGAGGCTCACAAGCTGGATTAGCTTGGAGAACTCGCTGGCAGAATGTGAATGATTCACTTCGCCGTGTTCTTGAGCATCTTCCTCGTCTTGATGGTGATGCAACAGAAAATACTGCTGCAGAATCGAACAGTTGGTCAACGCAAACTGAACAACTTGATCAATCTGTGGCCAATCAATGCGTAAACTCCGGATCGGAAGCTCAAAATGCTCATTGAATTGCTCTATCAACTGCAACGATTCTTGGAGTACAAGCTTTCGTAGAACAGTTCGGCTTTGTGGAGCCTTTTTGAAATGACCGACCAGACACAACACTTTGTAAAGCAAGTCTCGAACGGAATGACCAGTTAACAGAGTTGGCAAAACCTCCAAATACCTTGTCGAACGCTCTTGCTCTGGGAATCGATCATGGCGTTCATTGGTTGCTTCAAAAAGCAAAGGATTCACTGCACTTGTTAACTGGTCAACCAAAAAATCACTTGTGGTCGCATCGGTGCGTGACGCCAACATTTGCTTGGTGGTTTCGCCCACATCTTCTTCTTGATCAAACACCACAAACTCGCCATTGGTCAACCCCTGCAAACTCGAAAAAAGCGTCTTGGGTTGATCAAACAACCCGAACGGTTCCGACAGCGTCACGTCGTAAATTGAACACACCAGAATCTTTTGTAAACACGTCGTAATGCTCTGAAGGAAATGCCATGGCGAGCTTTCAAGAAACTCCATTTCTGGTCGAGTAGAAGCATCGTTGGATCTTCTGCCAGTAGAGGATGCCTGAACATAATGTGGCTCGAACGTGATCACACGTGGCACCAAAAATCGGCTGGTACCAAGTCGTCGGATCGCTTTCCGGATACCACACTTGTTCACAAAGTCGTTGAAAGCCGTGACGCCAGGCTTGATAGCCCGTGGTGCCACGTGCAGACACTTGCGAATCAACTGAAAGTTCGAGTCGACCCCGATGGCAAAAAGCGCCAGAAAACTCTCACTCCCAATGGTGTTGCTTGTGCTGGAGGTGCTCTCAGCCAAAGTGACGCTGCGATGTGCCTTGTCAGCTTCCCATTCAACCACCATCAGATGTGTGAATTCAAACTGCTTCAACTGGGTCCAGACTCGTTCTTGGATCTGAGCGACGACCTTTTTGACCGTGAACCCCACAACGTCTTTGTCAAGGCCCACACATGACGAAGAAGTTGCTGGAATCGCACTATTCGAGCTCTCTTGCACCAGATTGCGCAGAGCAAATCCGCAACACACGTCCAGTGGCATCATTTCATGGACACACAACAAGCCGATGGCGTCACGGACCCGATCGACCGAAAGCCCGGTCGACGCGGAGTAGGGATTCATGGACGTTGGCTGGGAAGGTGAAGATGTCATGCCGTCCACTAAGATGGAACTACGATGGTGGTTCTGTGGCAGTGGCACACCTGGCTGCTCTGTGCCATCGGGGCTACAAGCGGAGGCCGCTGTTGAAGAAGGGTAATCCTGGAACCACGCATCGGTTGAAGTCGATACTCGACGATGTTGGGTGACCTGTTTGACTCGTTTCTTGTGAGGACTGGCGCCTACTTGTTGTAGCAATTGCTGGGTCGCTTCGTCTGGCACTGCCACTTGTGGCTGCTGCTGCATCTGGGGGCTGATCACTAAGCTCTCACCAGAGCCAGTGGCACCTGTTCCAGCACCAGAAATACCGACCCTGTCACCAGGGCCGCTACATGAAGTGGTTTCGGCAGGAGCGTCACTGCTACTGTTCATATCGCTTGGATCGCCAGTGCTTGTGGCATTTTTGCGCTTTCTTCCTCGCTTGCGAGCACTCACAAGACGATGCATCTGAATGCTTTTCTTTTCACTGGCGTGTTTGGCGTACACTTCGGGGTGGTTTTCTTTGAGATGGCGCCACAGATTGGACGTGACACTCTTGCTGAAGCGAACACACACCTTGCGCTCCAGCTTGCCGGCTTGAACACACAGTTTGCATCGCGCGATGGATGATTCCTCGCGGCGTTTGAAGCGAAGGCCTTCTTCCACATCGTACCAACGATACACGGCCGACGCAG
This sequence comes from Paralagenidium karlingii, assembly GCA_027475765.1. NCBI lineage: Eukaryota > Oomycota > Peronosporomycetes > Paralagenidium > Paralagenidium karlingii. The sequence continues at coordinate 10,172 of JAMFLO010000515.1, forward strand.
TGCTGCCGATGGCGCCACCTCCACTTGCAGTTTTGGTGCCATTGGAGCCACTAGTGCTGGTTGTGCCATTGGCGCCACCGATTCCTCCACCAATGCTGAGAGTGGTGCCCTGATTGTGGGCCAAATTGTGTCCAAACGAAGTTGCCGACGAAGACACACTGGATGGAAGTGTATCAAGTGTTGTGGATGCCACTACGACGGCTGGCGCAGACAGCGGATCGGACGGGTGGGAAGCTGATGACGGATTTGTTGACCGTGGATTCACAGCTTGGGACGCTTGAGGAAGAGTGGCTGCCGCCGCGGCCGCCGCTGCAGCTGCGACTGCTGCCGCTTCGGCTTCTGCTCGGGCCTGAGCTTCTGTCGTTGCTGAATGGTCGTGGCCGATCATGTCAATGTCCAGCCGCAGCGAGTCGTGCACTTCCGCCGGATTCGTCGTTGGCTCGTACAGCGACACACCAGTGGTGGATGCCGCGGTTGCAGGCGCATTTGTGGACGCGGGATGAGCTGTTGTGGATCCCAATTGTGGATGAACTTGTGGATTTGGTGTGGACGAGCCCGTCAACGACGTCGCCACTCCGGTTTGACTTGGACTCTGAGCTGGATCCATTTCACCAGCGAAATCCCACAAAGATCAGCTCAGAGTGATGGTCCCACGATTGTGTGCACTTTTGGTTTGACTTGGAATCGAATCGCAGACGGAAATGAATTGCGCGCCGGAAAAGAATTGCGCCGCAAATGCTTGTTGTTCGGTGGGGGAAAACCAATGAATTGTGATGTGTTTAAAACGTACAACGAAGAACAGTGTTTTATTCATCATCAGATCTTACAACCCACAGAACCAAAAGCCATCACCATGGAATCTGATTCCATCGGCTCAGCTTCCACCACGATGTCGAATCTGCTGGATGCAGGGGTCACCATGAGAATAGTGTGCGCACTTTTCCATGCTGAAAGTAACCATTGTTCTCAGGCTCGTTTTGATGTCGCTAATTGTGTTATTGTCGCCATAGCAACGTCATGGCCCACATGAACTTATGCACAACCATTGATGTCAAGCATCTCGCGCTAAATGCACGAAATGCGGAGTACCATCCACGTGTGAGCATCTTGTTTCTTGCCATGATGACCATTAGCGCCGTCACTTTCTGCATTCCACTAATCAATCTTTGTGGAAAATGTGTAGGGCTTCAATGCAGTGGTCATTCGCTTTCGAACCCCCCAAGCAACTGCTTTAGTGTATCGAAGTGGAAGTGCAATTGTGACCGGTGCGAAAAGCCCTGAAAATGCTCAGCTTGCAGCCACAAAACTGGAGAGCATGCTGAAAAGCATTGGCTTTGAATGTACTCTGTCGCGCTTCACCATTGGCAACATCGCGATCTCGGGGGACTTTGGTTTCAACCTTCGTCTTGAAGGATTGGCCAGTGACCATGCTCGTTTCTGCAGCGTATGTGGGATTTGATTGTGAATTCTGTGGTGGATGGAATAACCATCAGTGGACATCACTAATCTGTGATGATTATTATTGTGGCTTGCTCGACCCAGTACGAGCCTGAGCTCTTTCCTGGTTTGGTGTATCGCATGTTGCAGGACAAAGTCACGTTTCTTCTCTTTGTGAGCGGCAAATTCGTGATCACTGGGTGCCGAGTTGAGTACTTTTCTTTCGTTTGTGCTATCTACCGTTGGCATAGCTGGTCCCAATTGACGAGGTGTTGCTATTTGCGATGTGTTCAGGAATTGGAGCGTGCTCGTGAGGCACTTTGTGACATTTATCCGGTCGTCCAGCAATATCGCTTCACGCGGTTAGTGGTTGATGACTCGATGGAACTGTGATGTGTGCCGCGTGGAAGTCGCTGTAGAAGATGCCTTCGGTTTTGTTATTTATTGAAACTTTCTTGCTCCTTGACGACAGCGTTGCCCTGTTGTTTTTTTCGCGCGGCGCTTCGACGCCTCGCTCGTTGAATGCACCGAGCAGCTTGGTTCCTTCTCTCCGCCTCGCCCACTAGAACACCCTGTTCCTTTTGTGGAGGGACTACTGAAACAGCAGGCATGTTGCTGATTTTGGGATGGCCGCTGCTCGAAGTGGCTGAAGCGGCTTGCTTTTTCCGTACCATGCTTCGTCTTCTTGCTCGTTGAATACATCGAGCAGCTCGGTTTCTCCTTTCTGCTTCGTTCAACACGGTAGCCCGTGTCTTTGATGGTGGGTTTGTGGACGTCGTTGGCGTTGAAGGCACGCGTTTTTCGTTCGTTTTGCGTGTAGAAGTGGCTGAAACTGCTTCGTATGGACTGGTAGTCTTCGTGGTATGTGTGGCATGAGCTGCTTTGGCGTTGGCAGGTTTCTTCTTGTTTAGCACACCAGATCGTCTTGCTCGTTGAATTCGTATGGCCGCTTGATGTCGTCTTTGGTCTTCTGTCAAGCCATGGCTTTTGCCTCTGCTCAGTCGGTCAGAGACTTGCTGTTGATGGGATCGGATACGAGTCTCTGGCTTGGCTTCAGCGTTGTGCTCCACGCCAGCGCATACTTGGCCTGCGTGGTTGTGTGGAATTACTGATGCTGCGTAGATTTGTGGCGTTGGGTCTTTTGAAAGGCCATGATGATGCTCGGGCGGTTGATTTGGGTGTTGCTGCTGTCTTTGTGGATGAGTCACTGGCGGGATGGTCACAACCGGTTGTGGTCGATTGTTATGGTTGTTGACGTGAATGCCACACGTAGACCTTCCTGAAGCCTCACTTCCTGAACTTGCAGTGACCAGTGGCACTGGCACATGCTGTTTCCTAAACCGCGTCGAATGAATATGCACCCAGCATTGTGGACACACTTGCTGGCACTCTTTGCATTCCTCACAGAGCAAGACGGCTCGAGCATCGCCACACTCAAGGCAGTTGCCTTTGCGAATATACCTTCCACGAACCATCACAAAGTCACGCTCACGTATCTACGCCAATGAGGTCGTCAGTGATATTCCATCGACTACCCAAGCTGGTACGGAAACGACAAGAACGCTACCAGTCGTGCACGTCTTCTTGCCAAGACCCCGCGATACAGTCGCTGCGCAAGCATAATGGCGGCGAGTTTTTTCTGCTTTTTCTCGAGCATGGCCTGTTTATTCTGTTGGTGCTTGAGCTTTAGCTGGGTATTGATCTCAATCTGCTGCAGTGTTTGCTGCACCAGTTTTGACGTGTCCTGACGAATTCGCATCTGTGATTGCACTAGGCTTTGCTCGGCGGCCGAAGCTGTTGGTTGGACGTATTTCTTGCAAAGCGCGTATAGCGGCGGACTCTGCAGCTGATCATTGGTCAACAGCTCACTCCTTCGTTGTGAGATGTAGTGCAATCGATCCGCGATGCTCTGTTGTCGTTGGACGTCGTCCCCTCCATTGCATGTCTCTCTCAGTAACGCCTCAAGGCCGTTCTCAACTGGATCGTTGGCGAAATAGTCCTGCAAGCTTTGGGCTTTCCACCAAGTTGAAGCTGTTTGATCATCCATCAACGCTGGTTCGGTCGCTGGGTCCGAGTTGGAACCAAAGAACTGATTGATACTCTTGTCAAAGGAATCCGCTGCTTTTGGTAGCTCCATGGATGGCTGATTTTGAGGCGCAAGCTGCTTTCGGGGTGGCCAAAGCCAGATCTTCTTGGTAGTATCAAACGGACTGACAGCATGAACTCTGCCATTGCGTTTTGAGTGTCAGTGCCAGTAGTCGTCCCATGCACACATCAGAGACCAACGTACTTGCGAATATCCACTTCCTCTCCGGCGATGCAAGTCTGCCACCAATTGGTTTGCTGCACCGCGCCCTTCAGAATTTGATTGTGGGTCTCAACGGCATGTACCTTTCGTTCTTTCGAGAGGTTCGACCAGACACTTGATGCCAAAGACCGCATTTTGTCGTCAAAGTTGGCTCGATTCTGATTCTCACTCTCTGACTGATTGACAGTCAGTGGTGGATTATCCCTCGATGCTGTGCCCCCAGTGGCTTCAGCGGCCGCGTCGCAAAGGAACTGGAACCGTTCCTGAACGCTTGCAACCAAATGATCCACGACTTGATCTCTTTGCTGCTGCTTGGGCTTGATTTGAGTCTTGTAAGCTTCAAGTTTCTGCAAGACTTGCTTTCGTTTCACTACCAACTGGTTGTATTTACGAGATCTTTCTCGCTTGGTTTCTTTGGCAAAAGCAATTGCGGTTGGTGGTGGGTTTGCTTCTTGCTGTTGGTGTCGACAACGCTGTTTGACACTAGATTGTCCACATTGGCCAAGCCCGGTTGACATCGTCAGCCACTCACTATCATTTCCCAGGTAGGCATACAGATAGCTCACCGATCAATCGCGAGCTGGCGTTTGGCTGCAAGCAAATCGGCATCTGGAGGACCAATCACGACAACACCTGATGGGTCAGCGGATGCCTTGTCACTTGCTCGTGATCGGCTTTGAGTTGCTTCAGTTTCCTCTTCGTCTTGTTCTTCCTGGTACTCAAACCAATTGATTCTTCTGGTCTTTGCATGCGCGTTACTGGAACACGGATGGAACTGTCTCCAAAAGCGTTGAATGGCTCGCGCACTTTTCTTGCGCTGAAACAAACGCACTTGATGCAAGGTCTGCGCATCCGTTCGCTGAAGAAAGAAGAGTTCGTCTTCGTAACGCGAGATACGCACTTGGCGACGCTTCGTGTCGTCCAAGAAGGCTTGCTATCAAGCCACCATCAACCGCAAAAACCACAAATCACAACCCAAAAGATATCATTCCGTGTAAATCTTCATGATCATGCGATTCACTTCGAAAGCGCAAGCAGAACACTCAACTTGGTCTCTGTACAGTGCCAAGAGCTTGGCGAATTCACGTCGAGTGAATCGCCCGCGTTGGTGTGCTTGTAATGTGACAATGGCACGCTATTCAAAAGACACAGTCTTTGGATGAGTGGGTTGAGCATGTGAGTAGCCTCCTTTGGGTTGCTCACTTGCAGCTTGTTCAGCTTCTTTCGACATAAAAAGCCCCGCACAAGCGCTTGAACGCGACAGAGTGCGGGATGCTCAGGTACAAGCTGCATGTTGCTTCCAAAGATCGAATACTGCAACTGGTGGGCCACTACTGGTACCGGTATCTGATGGCGGTTGTTGATGTCAACAAGACCCATTGGATGTGGGTGCATCCAATGGGTCTTGTTGACATAGTGGATAGAGTGCTGCATGTCAACTATGTCAACCGCCATCTGACTGCAAAAAGGCTCTGACTGGAAAGAACCATTTGAATGGAATTGGCCCGTTTGTTATATGCGCAAAATGAGCTCCTGCATGGATCCACCACGCAGCGATGGGACGGAGTTGGCGGAAGGGCGGACAAAAATGGACAAATCCATCGATTCAAATGGTACGGACAACAAGCCAGCGCGCGCTTTGGTCTGGTTTGCATCAAGATGTCTACAGTTTGGGAATAAGGAAGGTGTTGGGAATGCTTCTTGCCAAAGAGTCGCGGTGGCGGTGTCTCATTTTCGACCAATCACATGGCGTGACTTCTCGCAGCACCTGTACGCCTGGTCGCATGCTGGGAGTCGGATCGCCACGTTTTGATCGCTTCTGATAAATGCCATCCTGATGGTGAATGGGACCATGAACAACTCACAAAACCACTGCAGACCTGAATGGATTGCGATCCCAGCTTCACATTCCTTGGTGTGCCCTTCACCATGTCAACTGCGATCTCCGTAAGCGTGGCTAAATCGCCCCCTTCCACCATCCCATTTTTGCACCCTACGATCGTCGGGGCATGTCACATTGTAATCACAAATGGCAGATTTCATGTACGTTGTGGATCTGCTTTCCATTGCCAAGATCTGTAGATCTGGCAGTGGACCTGATTGACGCTTTGTGACGCATTTCTGCTGCATTGCCGTTGATGCCCAGGGTGCACGCAAGCCTTGCTACTGACAATTGTGGATTCTCTTGAAGCTGATCGGCCACCATCGCAAGACGCATTTTGTGGCCAACGGTGGGACGACAGGTACAAAGACTAGACCCAACCACTGGATTTCAATTCCCAGCTGGGAGGAAAGGGTGGTGGCGTGCTGCACACAAGATCTCTCTCTCTCCCTTCCCTTTGGTTTGTTGTGGTCGGCTTCTTTCTGTTTTAATTCCGAACTTTGTGGCCAATAGATGCGGAGAATTTGCGAAATGTGCGCCGTCTGGTGCACTCAATTGCTACGGCTTTGCTGTTTACTTTTGGCTTGCTCTTCAGCCCTGATCTTTGTGGTTTGTTTTTGGAAACAGAGGATCGACCTCTTTAATTCGATACCACATGAGTCTTGTCGCTTTCTGTTTCCGCCAACCCTACCCGCTTTGCCGACCAACACCATGTTTTGCACTGGTGGAGAGTATGCCGTTGACACATCTGTAAAAGATGGGCCACCATCTGGGTACGGAGAATCATTTCTCACAGGTTTGTTTTGCACTCACTCACGCTCCTTACCCCGAATGCTGAATTCCTTGTAACCCCCTCCACTCATGATGGCCTGCTCCTTTCACAAGGCAACTCGCTCCTCTTCGAGAAGAAACCCGAAGTGCTGACCAGCAACGCAAGCACGGCAGCCAGAGCTAGCGAGGCATCTTCATCCATTCAGGAAGTTGCAGGCAACGCGTCGACTCCGAATCCATCAACCATGGCGAATCGACGCGAAAGGTAAGCCTCTGCTTCTTTGTATGCTCACCCTGGTGCTTGAGGGGGCGGACGATCGCATTGTTTGCTGGATGAGTTTGTGACGTGGATATTGGCGGCTTTTCTGGTTGCTTGTAGCAATGACTTGAGCGTGCCATTGAACGACACCCAGGGGCTCCCGAGCCCCGTGCGCATCCGCAAGTACACGACTGGAAGCGAAGACATGGGCCCTGAGAAAGCTGCCAAGTTGCACTTTGACATGGACAACGACCGAAAAGGCCAATTGAAGCAGCAAAAGCTCAGTCGTAAGTGGCCTGCGCCTGCATTTCTCATTTACTGTTGCTTCTGGTGCTTTCGCCTGTGGATCGAGAATGGTTGCTCATGTACTATGGCACGTTTTGTTCTTGTGCTTTTTGTGGATGCGTGGTGTAAACACATCATTGGTGCCACTCTATCCTTTTCTTTTTTGGTTTGGCATTTGGATGGAAATGATGTTTGTGGAATGGATGGAAAAAAATATGGATGGAATGTAACCCACAGCTGTATTCAAATTCAACGCTGAGCTGTCGCTTCGCGTGGCCTTTGGTGTGTTGATCGCGTCGGCGGTGCAGACGCGACCAAGTGATTACCATCCGGGTCAGGACAAGAAATGGGCGATTTTCCCATCCTGGTACTTTCTCGGTGGTCTCAGCTACTGCGCCAATGCCGTGATTTTCTCGACTGGAAGAAACATTGGCGGTACCATTCGTGAAGTGTACCAGTCGTTCATGGGTGTGGGGCTTGCGCTGGTGTACAATATTGCGTTGGTGATTCTCTTCAACAATCAATGGCACTACGTTGATCCAGATAAAACGTGTCACGGCGAGCCTATTTGGAATTTGACCGTGCAAAAAGCAACTGACTATGGATGCGAGTTTGATGGCTTTCATCAAGTCGAAAGAAGCTTCATGGGAAAGAATTACTATGTCGATACCCACAACTTCTTCTTCTATCTGCCGTTCATCACTCTCTTCACACTTGGCATTCTGTTGTTGCCCATCGAGACCAACACCAAGAAATTTGCGCTGGGTAACAATCTATTCTTCGGTAAGTGATGAAAGATGGATCGACCATGAATTTGAAACTAACCCTGCACGTGGGTTGTGATGACGTAGCGTTGACAATCATCAATCCGATGAGTCCAGGGAAGGGTTTGCTCAAGATGGAGCACGGTCAATACGACGCCACGGAAATGCTCAAAAACCTAGCGTTGTACTTTGTGGTCGGCATTCTGGGATCGCTGATTGCGTTGGTGATCATGTTCATCCCCTATCCAATCTTGTAAGTGTTTGCTCTAGATTCTGTCGGATCGTTGGGGTCAATTGAAGGAACTGACACGTGCGCGTACATTTGATGCAGTGGGATTCATCATTTGCGCCGAGAGACGCGTGCTGCCAGTGAAGACATTTTGGATTTGCTCAACATCATTGTGGATTCCTACTGTTTCAAAAACAAGAACGTCGAACAAATGAATTTCCTAAAATTGAAGTTGAACCGAAAATTCGACAATGCGGTCGCGAGACTTGCGCGCATGAATGCGCTTTTGGAGGACGTGTGGTGGGAACAGTTTTTTGGCGCAAAATTCTGTCTCAGTTTCAATCGCTCGGTGTTGAAGCGCTACGTGCAATTGTATGGATCGTTGATTGCCGATCTACGATCACTCAACAACGCCATGTTGTTTGAGAAATACGAGCAGTTGCATTTCATGTTCATGAAAGTGCTGCAACGTGAAATCTACCTCACTCAAATGCGGTCGGGCGATCTGCTGGGCGAGATCTCACGAGAGATCCATAATTCCGTCGAGAGTGAGTTGTTGGTTGTTGGCTTCTGGTCGGAAGATGAAGTGTGCTAACTGTTGTATGTGTGTTCATTCAATGCACAGAATTGGATCTCCGAGGCATCAAAGCACTTGAGAATCAGATGGAAAGCACTTTGCGTCGATATCAACGCACCCAGAGCCGACTTCTTTCCAATGCCAGCATCACAGCGAAGGATGTCGAAGGGAATGTGCCTCTAAATCTTTTCCTGTTTTCACTCAACTCTTTCTGCAGCACTCTGATCGATTTCCAAAAGTCATTCAATTCGAAAGATCACGGAACAGCCAGTCGTGCTCGCAAGTTTGCACGGAAGACCATCACCGACTTTTTTGTGTGCCATCAATATGATCGTTTGCGGTACATTTCGGCCTTCAAAGTGACGCTGACCGTGTTCATTGCGCTTTTCTTTGCAGTGTATGTATACACCTTCCAGAACACGGCACCAGCTGCTATTGCGTTCGTCATGGGCAATCATATTGGTGGTTCTTTCAGTGTGACAGTGAATCGAGTCGCTGGTGTCGTTGCTGGAAGTGTGGTCCCATCCGTTTTTCAGTTCTTCTTTGCTCAGATTCCACATAAGGAAGATGGAGTGTGCACAGGCGACATTTATCGTGTGATTCTCAGTGATATCGTGCTGTTCTTCTGGGTGACCTCGTCGATGTATGTGAAATTCAGCGGCGGCTACGGTGCTTATTCGGGACTGGTCTCAGCATTTATTTCTGCTGGAATTCTGCTCAGCCAACCGGGCGACCCTTGCGCGAGCAGTGATGCATCTCTGTCCATCAACTCATACGCGAGTCTTGCTCAAACCTCGTTGGGTGTGATTCTGTTTGTGTTGATCGAGCTGGCGATGTGCCCGGAGAGTGCAATGAATCTATTGCGTCGCAACATTCAAGAAACGCTTCAGTTGTTGCGCAAGAGTTTTGACACTCTTTTCGGCCATCATTTATCCACGACGGATGTTCTGGACGAAGAAAAGATTGAAGAAATCCGTCAGATCTTGCAGGTCAAAGTACCAGCTTTGCTTGCCGAGCAAGAACGCCTGATATTTGAAGCGAATGCTGAACCGACTCTGTGGCGTCCAGTGTTTTCACATTCGAAGTATCAAAGCGTGCTCGATAGTTCATATCGTCTGTTGAACAACAACAATCTGTTTTTCAAATTGGTCAAATGGTTCAGCTATCGCATGGCGCAGCATCAATTGAATCAAACAGAGTTGGAACGTGCTCAGACGTTATTGAATGAAGAGCTTGCAGTGGTCAAGGAAGAAGATGAACACAACAGCAGTCCATTAATGGAAGCACCTATTAACGTGTCAGATCCGCATTTTGAGGAGAATCCCGCGTTGCTGGAAGATACCCGTGCGCAGGCAGCTGTGCCTATCCCGTCCGCGTCATTGATGTCTCCTGGTGTGCAGCCTTCTCCAAGAGCAGGCAACAAGCTCACTCCTGGGAAATCTCTGGACATTCGAAGCCCGCATCAAGAATTGAGTGACAAGACCAAAACACATCAGCAATGGGAAGCTGCGTCTTTTGAGTTGCAGACCTCAGTCGGCGATACCTTTGAGACGTTGCAGATGCTCTTCGGCGAAGGGTTTTTGTATGCAGATGCCGACCAGACTGCAGTGTTTATGCAAATGAAAGAAGCCTTTCGTGAAGCCGACAAGGATTGCAGTGGTGAAATTGATGCCGATGAAGTGGCGGTGATGCTCGAAAGCATTTTCAAGCAAAGCGGCGGCGTCACGGAAGACGAGATCCACCAATATGTCGAACAGTTCATGGAGATTGTTGACAAGGATCGTAGTGGCATGGTGTCGTTTGAGGAATTCATGGAAGCTTTGGACAACGGTCTGAAACTCGAAGTTGAAGTGTACAATCGCCACAAACCAAAGGCAACTCGTGGCGCATTGACCCGCCAAGCCACAAGAATGATGGGCAAGTCTAGACGTGGTCGGGCAAGTAGCAGCAGTGTTGAGAGCACTGGAAGGGCATCGCTCGAGATCTTTACACCAAAGGATCATCGTGGCATGAACAAACAGGGCACTTTGAATTCACCCATGCGACGTGAGCACGACGTGTTGAACGTCGAAGATTTTACGATCCTGCAGATCGCCGAACAGATGAAAACGGCCTATGTCGAGTGGCTTTTGGAGGACCAACGGTTCAAAAAAGTGTCGATGGAGGAATTGTTACTGCTGAACTGTCTGGTTAGCGGCGCAGAAGGTATTGCGCGCAATCTCACGTCCATGGAAGAGATTGTGCTGGTGTCGTAAAGATGCGGCTCCTTGAGGTGCAGCGGGCCCGCAGTCCGTGAAAGTGGATGGCGTTGATTTATTCTTGAGAGCGAGTGGGAAGAAGTAAAACAAAGCAAACAAGCAAAAGCATAAAACAAGTAGAAACACATTTGAGCAAAGAAAAGAAGACATGGAGAAGGAAGAACAGTGTGCATGTGCATTTTGGTGTGATTTCGTCAATGGCAGTATCAAAAAAGTCTTTGAAGATGTCTTCGTTGCGCTTCGGAAGCTCGGATGAAGCATCGAATCAACAAACCTTCAAGGCCATTCCAAACTCTTCTCTCTCTCTCTCTCTCTCTCGCTCGCTTGCAACGCAACTCATTCTAGAAACGACTGGCGCAATAACTGTTGTCGACCCAGTGGCAGAGGATGGTCAGGTTGCACCAAACCTTTTGCTTGATGTTGAAGCACAGCCCTCGCTT